>CALNHX010006176.1:74962-94245 GCA_940337035.1 Agriotes lineatus
CTATTTCTTAGTTAACGCAAAAAAATAAATTACTTTTTAAGGTGCTGACCCTATATATTGCAGTGGATCTACCTCTCTAAGTTGTATTAGGTCTATAATTATCTAATAATTACTCTACTTTATACCTCGGCTAGCTATTTTAATTTATCTATTATAATGATACAGTCTATTTGATTTTAATTGATCGGTAAAACTTTGCAACTCTTTCAAGGTGAGGTTCCTATCTTTATCAGCCCTTTTTACTATATGCTATTAATGTTTAAAATCAAGATAACTCAGTTTCCAGAATGACGGCAAATGTCAATCCTGTTCTGTCAAATTAAACATGCCCAATGCAGATTAGATATTACAAACTAACAAGTTAATTTAATGTCATGAATGATTTACCTTTTATCTGTAAGTCTCTTTTAATAAATACCACAGTTTATTTTTAATATTATAGCTTTGTTTCAGTCACTTTATATCTCAACTAGACAAACCTGGCAATCTGTGCACTTCCTTCTAGTAGACTGTCACTCCAACTGCAGACAGCTCCAGAGTCCCAAGATCTCCGCAAACTCCTTCCAAAAAATACAGCAAACTGCTTCCAGCCGCTATTAACTAATACGTCTTGACCTTAACTTATTCTTGTGTTCAAATGACACCTATCCCAGTCAGTTCAGCTATTAACAATCCTTTTCTGCAGGTATTATGGTCCAAATCCAGTTGTCCCCAGATGATCAGTCCCTCTCTCTGCTCACAATTCCTGTAGCTCTGAAACTCCAATCAAGCAACGGATGTCCACCTTCTTCACTAGTTTTGACAGGCTGCCAACACTTCCATAAACGTCCAACTAATTATGTTTTTTCTGAATTGTAACTTCTTACAATAAATCACTCTCTTGCCAAAGTACAGATGTTGATTGCGCCGTAGATAGAACCAGCTTACTTCTCAATCCTCTCTGCTTCTTAGTCCAGTAGATATGTTTAGCTTCCTTATTAATCTTCTATGCTTCTTACATGCTAATTATACTTGTCTTGCTTCCATCCATTACGTATTAAAACTTGATCCATTATTAATGCTTCTATGTTTTTACACTTTGATGAATTCCATTTAATATCACCTCGCAGATTCTGTCTTACTCTATTTTATTCAACCAAACACTTTTTAAATAAAAATAGAGAGAAATATCCAATTTTATATTAGACCCAAATTCAAATTACATCATTTTTCAAGTTGTTTATTTTCTAATAATCAGGACAAAATTCCTGACAACCACTTCTCATTATTCAAGCTTACTATCCTTATAAAATATCTGACTTATACATGCTACAGTATTCATATTTGTAATATCTGCTTACTGTGCTTGTATTGATGTATTACTTATGTAACCAATATTTAATTGTAAAATATTATTCCAAATACTCAGTTATCTTTTGTTAAACATTCATATGCTTTAGTTAATTAGATCTCAAATACTACTTTACTTGGATTTAAACTAACAACTTTGTTATCCTTCCTGCTTCGCTCCTTTTTTTATAACAACCCAAAATTACATTTTTACCCCTGACTACTTTTATTCTACTTGAACCATAGCAATATATTTGTCCGAAATGTTTTCGGTTTAGTGCCAGCTAGACAATCTGCATGCAAAATATCGTCTTCCTCCAACAAATAGTTTCTGAGTTATACCGCTAACAGACAGACGGAATTGAGAAAACCTGTTTTTTGTCATCTAGGGACCCTGAAGTAGTATCGGAAGGAGTTTTTTTACGATTACGATACTTCGTGTTTTAAACGACTGAAGTAAATATTTAAATGGCGGAGCCCCATTCATTTATGAATGACACCCTAAAAAGCTATGGAGGCGTTGTAAAAAACATTGGTGGCGGAAAATGTGAACAGAGGAAATCAAATGTGCTAGAATACAATGTATGGGCTTTGTATGCGTTAGACATAAACAGACCTATATGCGATTAACATCTAGTATCCGCAGAATTAAGTTTTTTTTGTTTTTACAAAACATCCTACGATACTAGGTTTTAAATCATATATGCTTATTTCTGTATAACGCATACAAAGCCCATAAGCTGTATTCTAACTCATTTAACTGCCCGTGTTCACATTATCCACCACCAATCTGTATATTGCCCCGGACGATGATACCTTGAAATCACGTTGGCATGCAATGTGTTAAACATTGTCATACTTAACTTTTTTATTACCCTCGGGTAAATTGAATATATTTTGAATTTGTTTGTTTAGAAATTGAATGTTTAAACTGACAAATGAAGAAAATAATAGTAATGGCATTTATTTTAGTCACGCTATTGTTAATTGACATTTTACGAACCAGCGCTAGAAGATTGAACACATGTTTGTTGCAATTTCTATTTAAATTAGGCTTTAGAATGCCCAGGTAACATCCTGTATGCATTAGTTTTGAGAGAAATTACTTCCCATGGCTGCCGTGATGAAACCATTAGAGTTCAGATAATTCGAAAGGTGCTTTTTACTTCCCCTCGTTAAGAGACGAAGAAAATATGGTAATCGTGACAAAATCACCTTCCGAGATTTCTTCAGATCTTCACTTTTTAGGGTCCTTAGATGACGAAAAACAGGCTTCCCCAATTCCATTTGTCTGCCTGTCTGTTGGCGGTATAACTCAAAAACTACTTGTTAAAACTACTTGTTTGCATACACATTACATATGTACCTGGCATCAAACTGAGAAAACTTCAGACTAATATATACAGGATGAGTGCCTTATTTTTTTATTATTGCTTTAACTAAAAAATATGTAAAAGTAACAATTTGTACATAGCTCAGACTTATCCTTGACGAAAATGTGAAACTAATTTTCGCGCCGCTTAATTGTTTTTTCCATTTACCCAATTATTTCAGGCTTAACCTGTATATTTTAATTTAAATCATGATCAGTTTGCATTTCGAATTGTTGCCTGAATCCCCGCTTACCATCTTCCGAGCTCAGCGCTTTTGTTATCTTCTCTCCAGCGACATGCTACCTGACCTGGACGCATTTTTCCTTTGGCAACTCGGCCTAGCAGCTCGCTGAACGAGAAACTATCGTGTGCTTAATTAAGCATTTTATTTCGAGAGCTGAAAATAATTCAGGTATGATGGACTTTCAAATTTTGTAATTCCCATATTAATTAGTCGCTCTTAGCTCTCTTATTATAGCCTTTGGCATAGGCGTTTTATCTCAACAATTACCCTGCGAGAGAATAACTCGCCACGATTTTCCTGAGCTCCTACAGTGGGTGAATGGATGCAAGTTTTTTCCACGTTCCAATTCCGGCAGCTTAATCGAAGGCACCACGTGCAGCTAGCCCGTTGATTTCTGGATTCCCTTGTATGGCAGCTCACAGCCTACGCCGCTTTTTAAGTATCCGAGTGCCAGAGGTTAGTGTGGTGAACTTTAATTATTTGCAACGCCAGTACGTGAAGAGTTAAGCACGTTATTGATATGTTTAGATTTCAATAATTTCTTAATTACTATCACAATATTTCATGTTCAGATTTATTGTAAAAGGCGCACTCACGCTTGGGTTATCGGTGACCTGGGATTAAGGTTTTTACTGACAGCGATATGCACATCTCTTGATTAATCCGACGAGTTCAAATGTTTTAAAAAACTCACAAAGGGGTTCCTTAGAATTATGCGTCACCTATACCGTTTTGAGGTTCAACCAACCTTTTATATTTAATAAACTCTAGTCCTTTCGGAATCACTTTGATTCCTGGCGCCCTATTGTGTTTTGTCTCTGCTTACAGATTGCACCGATGAGCTCCAAATCCACGACCTATAAAGCGCCGAATAGAGCTAGTTTGGTCCACACGGTAAGTGTGGTTAGCTCAAATCAGTCAATCTGCGTTCTGGCGGTTACAGATTTATTACCCTAACTAGAACGCAGGTTGGCTCTTTTTTTGTGACAAATGGGACCCAACAGATACAGCGTAAATGCTGTGAAGCAGAAAAAGGGGTCAACGAAAAATGCGTTTTATTTAAGGCAACTGCGACTCACGGACGCGAGGGGTGCTCCATGGCGGATGCAGGAAACGGGCGATCGTCTGTAAAGCAATTTTATTTAAAAATTGATGTAATTTGCATTACCAAGTGTTTTCTTCTATTGTGTCAGTATTATTAGAAGCGTAAATATATTTTCACCCCTGATTTTCTTTGATTTTTAAAATTATTTAGTGTAACAACGTTCACTTGCGAGGGAAGTTCTGAGTAAAGCCCTTTACAGATTTTTTCTATAGAATTTTATGCCTAACCATATTGATAAGATAATTATTTTTTTATTATCTGATTAAAGCAAACCGACATATTTGCAAGAAGCTAGTTTCGGGACTTCACAATTTACAGTTATACAGTGGCCTAAATATGTCATTTTAATTTAAAAATTGCTGACAATATGTCATTTTAACCTAAAAACTACTGAAAGTATGTCATTTTGATCTAAAAATTACGGACAATCTACTGACTTGCCAGTTGTTACAATGAAGCTGTCATTCCTAAGTTGCAAAAATGTGTATTTTTTCTGGCCGTGGGAAAATAGCGTACATAACTCGTTGGAAACTGTATCGTACGCTAGTATTTTAAGTCACTCAGCTCCGCTACGCTTCGCCTCGTTTCTAAAATATACTCGCATGATATACGCCACTTTCGCAGCTTGTTATGTAATATACTATTTCCGTTGATCTATTTATGGGTTTCATTATTGTATAGAAAGTTGTCTATTAATGACCCTTATTAATCAATGATTTTTTATTTATGAACGATTAGTAAAAATCGTTTATTAATAACCCTTATTAATGAATGATTTTTTCATGGAATAAAATTATATTTTCTTCAAATTAATAAGATACGATCAATGAAAAAATATTGTAACTAACTGTTGTGTTAATCGGCGATTAATAATCTCTACAATCTCCATTATTAATCGCTCTCATTAACATACTAGTTTGTTATATAACTATAAAGCTTTACTTCTATCGATGGATATATTTTTTTGCTATTAACATATCTAGGAATGTTATGATTCATAACATCCGTGATTTGTTCAATAGTTTATCGGTTGCTGTATGGTTATGGTTGCCATGTACGGTAATGGACTATTGCCGTACAGATCAGTTATGATTTAGTTACCAGCCTACTTTTGTATATGTAAACAAGGGATTAGTATCCTGCAACCCATAATAGTATATTATGTATCAAGTTTTATAAACGTCATTTTAGTCACGAGTTTTATTAATCACGAGCGAAGCGCAGCGGAGCGAGTGTTTAATAAAAGAGTGACTAATAGTAATAAGTTTATAAAACGAGTTGCATACTATACTTTTTCTACAATCACCAATTTAGAGAATATAACATCATATTATTTCATTAAATTTTGACATTTATTATATTAGGTTAAATTATGCTTGACAAACGTCAAAGTGGCGGTTGAAAACTAACTTGATTTTAGTTTTGGCTGTGGCTAATAAAGCAAATACTATTTGAACCTAACTTCACCCCATGACTAAAACATCGTTGCCAACTTCAGCTCATGACTAAGAGGCTCTTTAGCCATAGGTTATGAAGGCATGATTAAAAGGTCACTTAGCGACGTGTATGTTAGTATGTTAAATGGAATTTTAGTTACAGGAGTAGAAAAAATATATTTGTTTGTACGTCGAAATATACATATCTGCCAATTTTAAGAACCGTTGCAATTATTGCAACCAAACAATGGCTATACATATATCATCATATACGGAAATATTTACAATATTTTTGTAATTACTATAATCATCTCAGCTTCACATGGTCACAGTTTGCAAGGTGTAAGTCTTTAAAATGGAACTTTTTTGCAACGAGTTTGATTAACTTTAATGTAATTTAATCTAAAACCTGATACAAGAGGGAAACTAAATTTGTATGTCAATATTTTTTTTAAATATAGCTAAAACATGAATTTAATGGTACCTTCTTTAAATAATGTGGTAAAGAGATATATTTTGTTAAATTAATTTATCTTTGCTTGTCGATTCTCAGGCCGAAATTATAACTCGTGTAGAAATATGTTTTCAACTTTCATTTGCTTCACTGTGTTAAAGCAGTTCATTTACAGATTTAAATAAATTTAATTTTAACAGTAGCCTTATATAAAATTATTGCATCGAAATAATATATTATATAAAATCGTTGATTCTAATAGGGTCAACTCAACCTTTGTGGATATTTTTGTGTATTAAATTACAATGAAATGTAAAAAATAATTCAGCCAGACGGTGCGGCACTTCATATTCAAGCTAGTTAGAGTGAGTCTTTGTACATCGAAATATTGGAAATTGCTGTAATTATTAGATCAATGATATTAAAGAAATGCGAAGTCATTTGACTCGTAGTCAAAGAACCACCTTCGCCTGCAGGAAAAGAGTAATGAAATCACAATTGCACTAAAAAGCAGGTTTAAAACGAGCAGTAAAAGTGCCTTTAGAGAAAGAGTGCGGAGAAAAGAAGCTGACAAAGGAATTTTTTGTTTTATAGAGACTAAAGTCTTTTGTTGGTAAATACCTTTCAGGAAGTTGCTGGTTATTGCTTTGTGCTTCTCTCAGAGGACTAAGCGTGCCAAATAATTAATTCTCTGCCACGTAATCGTAAAAAGTAAAGAGCAAAATTAGGCTTTGAAAACGGATATTCTTTTGCTGCGATTTCACAAATTTATTACCTCGTTATGCGGAGTACAAGCTCATTACAAGATTTACAAAGTGCGTAGTAAACGCCCAGGATTGCCGAAACCGGAACTAAAATCAGACACGGGTTATGCGAGTTCTTAGGGATATCATAAGAGAAACTCGTAAATTTTATGTCTGCCCGAAGCAAAAGTTCGCTCTATAAGAAATGTGGATTATTGGCGAGCAAATAAATTCGATAATAAGATTTCTTGCGTTTATGCCACGGCACTGATGGAAATTCAAATCCGTCAGTCAGACGTCGAACTTTATGCGCCATAATTTCCCTGCTGCTTTGGTTACTGGAAATTATCATTCTAATTCGGTTGTGCAAGAGGAAATTTTAAAACTCATTGTGCTTATTGCTGTTGGAAAGTTTTAACTGGAAAAGGGGAATTGGAAGGTCTGAATTGGTATGGTCTAGTGATTATTTTTTCATTGCGTAACACATTGTGGAAACATTAACATGATCTGGATACAGTTGTATATTAAATTTTACGCTTGGATTTAATTGACGGTTTGAGAATAAAACATATATTGCAAATGTGATCGCTGTTATGAGTGACAGTCATGGAATGTCACCGATTCTATGAAAACTTAAAGGTAGCAGAGTACGTGTACAATTAATTTAGAAATTGTATAATTTGAGCTAAGCCAGTATGAAACAAAAAAATCTGTAAAAGGCTTACCGAGAACTTCCCTCGTCGACATTGTGACAGTAAGGGCCGGTTGCAGAAAGCAATGTTAAGTCTGGTGTTAGCTAACATCGCGTCAAAGTGAACAAAAACGAATCAAATCTCAAATGCTTATGGTAACTAATACATTAGTAAACAAAATTTGATGCGATTTTGTTCACTTTGACGCGATGTTAGCTAACACCAGACTTAACATTGCTTTCTGCAACCGGCCCTAAATAATTTTAAAAATCTACAACGAAATTCCATCTGGGCTACCGAGTCTCTTCGAGAAAAGTCCGGCGCCCGCCTCTCTTGAAGAGCACGGTGTTATGGTTGAAACATTTTGACGTTTTTGTGGCATTATCCTTTATCGGTTAAGTCTTATTTTCAGCAAATATAAAGCCTGACTTACGTGAAAATTAGTACTTCCTTTTATTTCAAAATTAACACAAAAATAAATAACATTTTATTTTTTTAAGGTACTCACCCTGTATATATTTGTATGAAATTGTACCGGTTTCATGCGAGGTAGATATATAATATGTATGCAAAATATCGTTTTTCTTCGACAAATAGTTTTTGAGCTATACTGCCAACAGACAGACAGACAGGCAGACATACGGACAGACGGAATTGAGAAAACCTTTTTTTTCTACGGTCACTTCTAAAACTGACTATTAAAAGCTCACTGTCAATGCGAAAAGTTAATGATTCACAAATTTTTCCCTAGTAACCATTTTAACATCGCAACCACGTAAACAATGTCTTAATGAAATAATCGCGTCACTTCATTTTACGCATCGTCATGGCTAACCTGGTTATTATTGTAATTCGTCATTTTTCAGGAACTGGCTAAAATTATTGACAATTGCATCACGGCGTGTCTATCATCACGCAACAATTTTAAGATTTTGTGAAGTTGAAGATGGGATCTGAAGATAATTGCACCCCGCCTGAAGTAGGTATTTGAAGCGGCCCAGACAGCAACCAATCAGTTTTTGCCGCCCAAATCGCACGGCCTTTATGAACGGCGGTACAACGACTTCATCAAATGGTGTCATTTATTTAGGACCGTAGAAAAAATGTTGTATGTATTTCGAGTGTAAAGAGCCATTTTGGTATTCGGTTACTTTTTCGCTTCTCATACCAAAATGGCTCTCTTTACACACTAAATACATAAATATCTATTTCGTCATCTAGGGACCTTGAACCGTGAAGATCTGAAAAAATCTCGGATTACAATACTTCCTTCGACTTTCAGACGAGGGAAGTAAAAAATGTACAGAAGTTTCAATTTACCAACCTTCGTTAATGCATTGAAAATGAACTTCGCTAATTTTTAAGTCTGGCATAAAATTTACAAGAAGTATTGCTTATATGAGTCATTCGTTGTTACATTTGTTAGCTGTTTTGAAGGAGTTCTGAGAATGAAAGCCACCCGATCGGCGGCTCCACATATTATTGTTAATGGTTTATTTTGTTTAGATGGGTGTAGGTACTCATGAAACGTGCATTAATAGCCACTACAACAACTGGAGCAAATATGTTACTGCTATTATTAGGAGGAACGGGGCAGAGTGGAAAAGGGATTAGATGCGAATAGATCTATGAGTTGTTTAGTCGATATGTATCTTTAGTTTTGTGGTAATTGTTCAATAAATACATGTTAAAAGGATTTGTTGTTTGGGGAGATTTTACATTGTCTAAACTAGGTAACTTTGCATTTTCAGTATATATACATATCTGAATGTATTTAAATTTTTAAAGTCCCCGCCAACTTTTTCTATTACAATCTCACATTAAGTTTTAGTACAAACAACTGACACTAACATCCCAATCCTGGCAGTGGCCGTCTACCATTTTACCACCTTCTGTCGACAAGTCCAGCGCGGCAATGACCTTAACCCCACGAAATATTATTCATGCTAGAGAAAAATACAATCCGAGGCTCCGTTAGTATCACGCTATTTAATATTTACTTGCAAATTTGTAATTTCACAAAGAGCCAGAATCAAACAAAATTGCATATTTCCCTTATTTTAAAATTGAGAAAATAAGGCAAAAACTCCCCACCCTCACAACCGCATCCCGAATTTCTTTAAAAAATATAATCGACCAGTAGAAAGTTTCCAAACAGCGAATTTTTCACAAATATTGATTTTAAGGTTTTTCTGATATTTATAATGTTTTCCCCATTTTGCATTCTCCAAATAAACCTAGGCCGCAAAATTCTTAAAAATCTACAGATTCATCCACATGCTGCCAAAAATAAAATTCGATTGTTTTTTCTTTCTCGTTGTTTATGCGTAAATCCAATTTGCTAAAAACGCACCTCACCTTTTCACTGTAACTTCGCCCCCGTGCATCGCAAACCCGAAACAACAGCTAGCACGGTGAGCAATGGTTCATCCTCTTTCCAACTAGCCCCAAATCACATTTGGATCTTTCAAAAGTATGCGATGTAATAGCACCGAACGCTTTCGTGTCCAAAAAATATTTTCGCCCCCTTGAATCTTACATTTTCACAAACTCTCCAGAAAGTTCGCCTTTGATGAGACCTTCAAAATGACACCAACAACATTCACCTGCAATACGTACAACTTCACAATCGTGAAAACTGCTCACTTTCCAAGCGGCACACAAGTCGGTACTGAGCCCCATATTACCGTCACACTTCCAATTCGTTAAACATTTTCAATGTTAAGATTGTGTTTCAGCAGAGAATATTAGAAGATACAGTGTGTACGAATAACCATTAAATACAATTAAATATTTCCGCTTTTGTACTATATTAACAATGTTTTTTTAGTTTATTGAAAATAATTAGAAATTTTCCTGTATTCTCTTTAGTATATGAAAGTAAGCTGCTTAAATAAATTCAGGGAAAACAATAGAGGGCGGCTGATGGTTGAATTCTGTTAAGAGCAAGATCCGATTATAGCGAATATTATATTCTAGCAATATTTGAGAGGAAAGTTGTTACGGTCATTTTGACATATTAACCTTTATTTTTACCTTATTTACTAACGTTAGCTCTAATGCTCTGCTTCACTTTAGCTTAAGCTACTTATTTGCTGTGCGAATTTAAAAGGGATGTAGTTGACGTTTTATCTGTCACCGTTAATGTTGGACTAATAGAGGCAGACATGCGGTGGTTTTGGATTCTCGCCACAACTTTTATCGGGTTATTGTAATAACTTGACATTTAAACAAATTTGAACAAATTAATTCGAAAGCTGCAAGAACAAAAGTTGGCTATGCAGGTTGAAAGAAGAAGGGAAAACAGACACTACAGCGACATCTAAATAAAAAGGCATAAAGCAGACATATCATTTTAGCATTTGTAAGAAAAAAGTCTAGAGAACATTAGAATAAAAAAGCTAAAATAACGATTAGTTAAAAAGTGAGAAACGTTATGAAAGAATCGATAGAAAGATTTTATTTATAAATTGTATATGATTATAAATGCAAGTATAGACGATTTCAAAATCCCTACGGGAAAATAAATTCCATTGCAGTATAGGATGTTGAAATACAAAATATATAGCAGTTTATAAAAATTAGGGTTGTTGTATACTTTGAAGTTTATGAACTGTTGTCGCTCTATTACTGGACTACATTACAATATATAGTAATAATACATTATATTATTGTCCATTGCTAATCCTTAAAACTTTTTTGTTGTAACACTAGTAAGTATAAAATGTTCTCCAATATAATTATTTCGACGTTCCCGGAATAATAAGTCTCAAACTTATTATAACGTTATTAGTCCTCTATGAATTATTACTTACACCTTTTGGAAAATACTTTTAGGTTCTTCTAATTTGTAAAATAGCAATTTTACTATGGCGAAAGAAATTAATAAATGGCATTAAGTAGACATTTGTCAAAGTAAAGGAAATGTTTTTATAAATATAGTAAGTCAGTTGCAGAAGAAAGCCTTTTTAGGTATAATTTGAGATATAGGAAACTTAGAAGCTGCAACTGCGCGCTTTTCATAACTTACATACATATTTTAAAACAGCAGTAATCTATGTGCACTATAACATATATCTATCTAAGCAATCGAGCTTTATAAGAATTTGAATAAATCTTTGGGCGATGAACAACGGTTGATCTATCACTTTACGAGACGGAGAAAAGTTGCGAATGAAAACTTCCCTTCCAAGAACTTAATGTTATTTTCGATTATAGGTAGTATTTGTGAAAACCGAATAAACAAGAAACTTTTTTATTACAGACTTGCGTGTCTTCCGTTTGCGAAGAGAACAGATTTCAGCGAATATCGTGATGTACTTTTTACTTTAAATAATACAACTGTTTTGTTTGTCCTTTTTTGGCCAGAGCTGCCACGATGCTTGTTTATCAAATTATTGCCTGCCGTAAAATATTCTTTTAAAAGAAGTTTCTAAAAGTTCCCCTGTTCGTGTTTTTAAATAATCGCCAACTTTGTTGTCTGGAAAGGCTTTGAAAGTTTAAAATTTTCCTGAAATAATTAGCATTTTCATAAACATGTTAATAGCAATAATGTTTGTTTTACAGAATGCATGTATATATCATGTTATGTATACAAATAATGAGGAAAACAAAGAGAACTTTGTACAAACGTACCGTAGGTAAAAAATGATTTAAAAGTATAACTGTTCAAAGCAGCGTTTTACTTCCATTAGTCTTTCTAAGATCGATTATAAAACAGCAATTTACCTCGGATCGAACAACAATTCTTGTGAATATCGATAAAATCTTGCATATTCACCATAGCGTTTAATATGAACTATTCGAGTTTGCAACAATGAGCTATCAAGAACAAACCTTTGATATCTGCGAGCCAGATTATAGCAATGATGACGTGTGCAATTTGTGAGCTTTATCTGTACTATGTAAAAAATATAGAACCTGCAACTGACGATGAATTGCTGCTTTATTGCAAATATTCTTGTTCTTCGCTACTCTTGTGTTGGGAAACACATATATGGTTCACAAAATGATAACAGGTAAATAGAATAGGAAAGAATTCAATACTTCAACAGAATACGTAGATTTTATTATACACATAAAATATTTAATTATTTACTAGCGCGCGGAAGCAATTAAGCGAAGCAGAAGTCTAAAATTAAGATGAACATAAAGTCCTATGCAAATCTACTAATTAATTCGTTAAAAACCCGTACATTACGCGGTAAGGCTTTTGTGCATAATACGTAAACAACAAAAAGAGTTACTAAAACACTGCTAGAGCCTGTGGTTTGAATCCAACACAATTCGTTAAAAACCCCTAACCACACAAATATTTAACAACTGTTACATACGTATGTTGACAGTTCAGCTGTCATCTTCAGTCGCTTTGAAGAGAGAGACTAATCCGACAGAGTTGGCTGGAATAAATCTCTGAAGACAGTATCTCCACCAAATTACAACCGTAAATTCGGATGGGGCGACTTCTCGAAGATGTGCTCTTCACCAAATCACCAGGGAAAGTCAGTACTTCCGTACTCCCTAACGCTATTTATACTATTTCACCCGGAGGGCGTGTCCTATGTGATCTATAAGGTATCAACTTTGACAGATTGTAAACATCAGAGTGGAGGAAGAAACTTGGGTTTTTGTTCAAAATGTTATTATTTTGATTCTTAAAAATGACCAAACTTTTAAAAGAATTTAGCTGCTGTTCCTTCGTGCTGTTCATAGAATTTTTCATCTACTTGAAAGCAATTCTGGGGCATGCAATGGGTAGTTAATCTAACAAAATTGACGAACGTCGAACACTGGTATGATCTGGCTAAGGGGGTTGCAGGCCGTGATGTTTGGCACAATGCAATGAAAGCTTTTCCTCACAGTGTAGTGCACTCGAACAGGTGTCGAGTTTTACTAGTATGTACTTCGATAGCTTCGCGATGAAAAGACGAATTAATACCATTCAACTGTTACTCGTAAATGGACGTAACTTGAAGAATCTTGCAACTGATTTAAAAATTACGAAACGGTAAGTGACAAAAGTAATATATCACATAAATGCTGAACCCAATTACGGACGATATTAGAGGATAATATCCGCTCTCAAAGGGTTAATCAAAAGTACGTTAAAATATTTCTACATGAGAAGCAATCTTGAGCAAGGATCGAGTTTCCGAAATAGAAATAGGAAATAGCTTCATCTATAAACTGACCATTTTCAAAAAGAAGTCTTATTGCAAATTGAAAGTTACCAAATTGTATGCTAAAGAATACTAAAAATTCCATAAAATTTAAATAGCAGCTTAGACAACCCAATATACACAATAATTGTTAGAGTTTTCAAATATAATGTAAAACAAAAGTCAAGATCATCTCCAGGGCACAAAAGCCTTAAAAACCACCAAGCCAAATTTAGGTGAAATGGAAAGACACCATAGGAAACGACTACGAAAATGCTGTTTTAAGTTTGGTCATTAATCCTGTTTTCAACCGCAATCACAATGTCCAAGGATCCAACCCCAATACTCAAAACAAGAACGTTAGAAACCCAAAACACAAGAAGTAAAATATAATCCAACCCACAAAGCAAGAACAAATCTCACTCTGAAAATGAAAAACTTCAGAAATTGGTAGGGAGCAAACACAAGAATCTAATCAATCCAAAGAAAATGAAGATAGATGTTTATCTCGCAAAAAAAGTAGCCACCTTTAACATCCTTTCCAACCAAACTCGAAGATATTGTGGATAGATGTTCCTCCTACTAGAAAATATTAGCTACGTCACAGTTGCGACTAAAAGTGGTCTATAACTCAACTTTTTCGAAGGCATTCACCCATTTCGGTAGCTCAGTACCCAAGGGCTCGTTGAAATCTGCTTTGATGGAATAAACTAGCTCCGCTATTAATCTCATTTAAACTAAATTGAATACTACACTAAATATTGCTATGGTATTAAGCCCTACAAACTCAACACGGATAGCATTGCCAAACTAATGGACATTTCATGAAGCTCAGGGTGAGGTATTTTATATAACTGCAAGGCTAAATTTTGAATTTAATAGATTGAATCCATTGGCAAAGAGATGCCAATTAATAGCAGTAGAATTAATTAAAGAACGGTTTAAGCAAAGCTCAATTCTCAGAAGGATCTAAATTGAATGTAAAATAAAATTTAAAATATGAGGTTTGTGCAAAGTAATAGCCGAACTATTAATTACAAAATGGTTTGCAAAGGCAAACAATAAGTTGTGTAGTTCTCCGAAGCACGAGCACCATAACCTAACTTTGGAACCAGCCTATTTCGTTCTCTGCGTGGAGGCCTGCAAGCCGAGACAGCCCAGAGGAAAAGACTGCAGAGCAGCAAGCAGCTACGTGAGGACTTGCCCGAGGAGTTGCGGCAGCATCAGGCCCATAGCAGACCGACAACGAGATCAGCGTCGCCTTCGAGCTCCGATATAAGTTCGGCAACGACACAGGTACTGTCTACCCCTTAAAGTAAGCTAAGTGAGTACCGGGAAGTTTTGGCATGTGCACCACAAGTCTTACCCAAGGCAATACAAGCCATATTCATTGCCGTAAAGTGAATCCAGGCCGCAAATTAGCCCAACTCCATAATTTGGGGTTATGTGACAGTTAGATCCGGAAAAGACGCCAACTGAAACAATTGGTGCTTGGATCTGGGCCCCCTTTTAACAAATGCTAGAAAAACAATTGATGTAAATGCCGCGAAACAGCTTAATTCAAATATTTACCGGTGGAGCTGTGATAAATTTTCACTTTATTTTAATTTCACGATCGCAATTGTCAGCGGAACAATTTTGATTTAACGTATGACCTACTTTAGAGTATTTACTTGTGCGCAGTAGTACGAAGGCGGAGTACAGATCCGTATTCAGTTAAATTAAGAATCATACATTCAGCCCAATTGAACCTAACCGGGAGAAAGGGTAATTGCTTACCGAAATTATTGAGCTAGCCATAATAATTATTAATACTTGTAGATAGATAAAATATCAATAGGGCATATAACCATTTATTTCATCATCATCATCACTATCAGCGCTTTTTATATCCATTTCTGGATGTACGCCCTTGACGCCTCCATTCTGAGCGGTCTGTGGCAACTCGCATCCACCGAGTTCCTGCTGTTATCATAATGTCGTCCCTCCATCAAGCTCGGGGTCTCCCACGGTTTCTTTTTCCGGTCATATGTCGCCATTTAATCACCCTTCTACTCCATCTTTCATCTTCCCTTCTTGCCAGATGTCCGGTCCATTGCCATTTCAGCTTTGCGATGCGTTCAGCTACGTCTTCCACCCTAGTTTTGTTTCGAATCCACTCGTTTGTCTTCCTGTCCTGTAGACGTACACCCAACATTGACTTTTCCATTTTCTCTGCGTTATTTTCAGTCTTGCAATGTTTGTTTTGGTTAGTACCCAGGTCTCTGAGGCATATGTCAGTGTTGGAAGAACACATTGGTTAAAAACCTTCGTTTTAAGATGTTGCGGTATCTCTGATTTAAAAACTTGGCTTAGCTTTATAAATGATGCCCATGCCAGTGTTATTCTCCTGCTTATTTCGGCTTTTTGTGTTGATTCTGCTGTTGACAGTTTTTGACCCAAGTATATGTATTCGTCCACCACTTCTATAGTTTTCTCGTTCATTTGTATACTTCGTCCATCATCCGCGTTGGTCAATATTTTTGTCTTTTCGATGTTCATATTTAGTCCCACTTTAGTTGTAGCTTCGTTTAATTCTCTTATCATTTCCTCCAGCCTATTCATATCTTCGGCGAAGAGCACTATGCCATCAGCAAACCTGCGGTTAGACAAGTATTCTCCGTTTATGTTTACTCTTGTATTGTCCCAGGATAGTGTCTTATTTCAATGAGTTAGTAAATTACAACTCCTTTTAATCAACTTAGAAATAAAATATTTGCGAGGTGGTTATTAATTATATTTATCGTTTGCAGGATATTAATCCCTTGTTTACATATACAAAAGTAGGCTGGTAACTAAATCATAACTGATCTGTACGGTAATAGTCCATTACCGTACATGGCAACCATAACTATACAGCAACCGATAAACTATTGAACAAATCACGGATGTTATGAATCATAACAGCCTCAGATGTTTTAAAATCCTCGCTCTGCGAGCTCGGATTTCAATACATCTGCGGCAGTTATGATACTCATAACATTCCTAGATATGTTAATAGCTATTATTTAATTAATCATATTAAATTAAAAGCTGTCATATAACCATAGCAATATATATACAATTTCACAACGAAATAAGAGAAGTATTTTATTAATTTAAGTTGCGGCGGCTGGTTCTTCTACCTGGGTAGGTTTGCAACTTTTCTGGCATGCCAGCAGCGCCAGATACGGCTCTTCATTTTATAATATTGCACGCAGCGCAGCTGCTTGGTGATCAATTCTGGACGGAAAAATGTGAAAGGCCGGCCGTGTTTGTCGTTTACCGAAACCATGTGAAACTGTTTTAGGGTTAATTGTGCTAATGGAAACGAATATCTCGTGTGAGAGTCCAAGTGCGCTCGAAATTCCTGGCGGATGCCAGCTATGATGTTTCATATAGTTCATTCAGATTCAAGATAGAGCAAAACCTGCAACCCAAATTACAAATATCAGCAGTAAGTTGATTACTAATATGATTTTATTAAAATCTAGATCAGAGAGATATGGCTGTGTTGCTGTCTTGATGAGTGTCAAAGTCAATGTGTTATGTTTTTAATATGAATCTTTGCTTAATGAAGGCATTTGCAACATTTTTTAGGGGATAAATTTATTCGCAGGACACATTTAGCAGATTCAATTTAGATAGACATCGCACAATTTTCCAATTTCAAGCTTTGAAAATTTGCCAAAAACTATAACCTCTATATTATACCGAATGACCATAAGTGGTTGTGATTGTTTTCTTAGGTTGGCACTGTTTATGTTGGTGGTACTGTAAGTCTATGTCAAATTCGAGGTTAGCAGGTTAGGTTTTGCGTCAGTTTGTGTCAAAACTGACTCGTTAGATTTTGCGTCAGTTTTGACACAAACTGACGCAAAACCTAACCTGCTAACCTCGAATTTGACATAGACTTACAGTACCACCAACATAAACAGAGACATCCTAAGAAAAAAAATCACAACCACATTTTAATAAAATCAAATTATTAATCAACTGACTGCTGATATTTGTAACTTGGGTTGCAGATTTTGCTCTATCTTGAATTTGAATGAACTATAGATATTTACCGGAGCACGTTGTAGGAGCTCTCTGTTTGCCGTTAGGAAATTCTGCACAACGTTGGTAAAGCCTTTGTTTAATTACGGCGGTGATTGTAATCAAAATATCTGTATAACTTCAAAATGATGTGGCTTACGTCGGATTTCAGTTCTTGCTATTGCGTCTTGGGTCTGGTCGCGCTGACTCATAGGCACTGAACGGCTTGCTACCAGCCGTCTGTTCGACGGTTGCGGGAGTGCAGGTTTAGGAGATGGTCCTGCATGTCGAGGACGTTGATGATTGTGCAAATGTAGGATAATGGATTTCGCCACTGAAAATCGTCTCGAAGGTGGTGGTTAGGGTTTAAAGAACGATCTAGATCATTAGTTAGATTTCGTAGTGCTGACTGGCTGGTTCTTCTGGAGTGTTGAACTCAGAAGTCTCGGACTGTCCGTCTACGACCTTCTATGCACTGTAAAGCGGAACTGGCAGCAGCATCGAGCTGGAGAGCTCTACTGAAAAGACTGCTCTGGTTGTAAGTTACTGTGCCTTAGGTACTCTTAGGCTTAGGGCTAGTTGTTCCTCCGGGTGGAGTTGGACAACTTGCTTCGACTGGCCGGGTATAGTCTTCTAATATCCTTCAGGGCCTTCTTCCAATTAGCTGTTCTACTGCTAAAATTCAGGTGTGTATGCGTCGTGGTTACACGTTCGCGCACTCATGAATGGCTGAGCATTTGCCCCGATCAACAAGTTGTCACATACTACAGACCAAACATCGATTGTGACTTAAGTTGGCGGCGTTCAATTCTAACATATTAGTTATGTGTAAATTTAATTTGTAGTGGCACAAACGTTATACACTGCTCAACAAAACCACTCAAAATAGTGTGCTCAATTAAACTATCCAAGATAAAGTACCTTTATCTAAGACACTGCGTAACATTTACGTTTAGTTAAAACCACTGTTTAATAACAGCACTTCATTGGCCACGCAGCCAGTAGCCACGTGGTTAGTTTTAACCATGCAAAATTATGACCGGTTACTAGGGTGTAGTTATTCGTATCAAGACAAATCTCTTATTTAATCTAGTAATCATAAGTTACATTAAAATAATATTTTCTACGACCACTACTGCAAGTGATCAAAAATTTTCAACTTACAAGTTGTGTGAGTGTGTTCTTAGGCACAGCGTGTGTAAAATAGGTCGATCGTAAGATTAGTGATTTAGTGGCTTGGGATGTTGGTAGCAACAATGCTTTTTCGCTTTAGTTACTATAGTTACGTATACAGTTGTTTGTACGAAGCGGTGTAGGGCTGCGACTGCAGGCGCTTAAATTTTAAGATGGCGTGGCAGTAAATATTTGACAGTTAATAAAACATGTATTTATCATTTAACGAAATGAGTGTGGTCGTGGAAAAAGTATAGTATACAATTCGAGTTGTAAAGCAATTACGCACTCGTGGAATTGCTGCACTCACCGCTACGCGGTTAGTGCACAACTTTTCTAGTCGTGCGCAATATGCCATTTACAACTCTTGTTACGTAATATACTATTATATATTTACAGTGTTTTTTAGATTCTATCTTTGATAAAATACTGTACGATACACATGCGTAAAGCATCTTTAGTCACTCGTGTCTCACTCGTGTCTCACTCGTGACTAAAGACTAGCTTTACGCACTTGTAT
>CALNHX010006177.1:0-94237 GCA_940337035.1 Agriotes lineatus
AAAACGTCTTAGATTGTTTGCCAGAGCGTTTACCGGGTCTAGCATGCCATTTTGTCTACTACTCAAATAGTGGGTGCCATTCTGATGCATTTAAAATTAGTTAACAGTTGTTTCTGTACAATCTTTAGCATTCTGCAATTACTGTCTATTAATTATAATATGTTACGTACTGCTAGTAGGATTTTGAGGTCATTAAGAAATCGCATTCAAACACCGAAATAGCGTTACTAAAATTTAAAAATCTAAGAGCGTTTCTACTATCGAAATAAATTCCAAAACGTCTCAGACAGTCCGCCAGAGCGTTTACAGGCTCTAGCATGCCATTTTGTCTACTTCTAAAATAGTAGGTGCCATTCTGATGCATTTAAAATTAGTTTACAGTTGTTTCTGTACAATCTTTAGCATTCTGCAATTACTGTCTATTAATTATAATATGTTACGTACTGCTAGTAGCATTTTGAGGTGATTAAGAAATCGCATTCAGACACCGAAATACCGTTACTAAAATAAAAAAAATCTAAAAGCGTTTCTACTATCGAAATGATATCCAAAACGTCTTAGATTGTTTGCCAGAGCGTTTACAGGGTCTAGCATGCCATTTTGTCTACTACTCAAATAGTGGGTGCCATTCTGAAGCATTTAAAATTAGTTTACAGTTGTTTCTGTACAATCTTTAGCATTCTGCAATTACTGTCTATTAATTATAATATGTTACGTACTGCTAGTAGCATTTTGAGGACATTAAGAAATCGCATTCAAACACCGAAATACCGTTACTAAAATTGAAAAAATCTAAAAGCGTTTCTACTATCGAAATGATATCCAAAACGTCTTAGATTGTTTGCCAGAGCGTTTACAGGGTCTAGCATGCCATTTTGTCTACTTCTAAAATAGTGGGTGCCATTCTGAAGCATTTAAAATTAGTTAACAGTTGTTTCTGTACAATCTTTAGCATTTTGCAATTACTGTCTATTAATTATAATATGTTACGTACTGCTAGTAGCATTTTGAGGTGATCAAGAAATCGCATTCAAACACCGAAATACCGTTACTAAAATTGAAAAAATCTAAAAGCGTTTCTACTATCGAAATGATATCCAAAACGTCTTAGATTGTTTGCCAGAGCGTTTACAGGGTCTAGCATGCCATTTTGTCTACTACTCAAATAGTGGGTGCCATTCTGATGCATTTAAAATTAGTTAACAGTTGTTTCTGTACAATCTTTAGCATTCTGCAATTACTGTCTATTAATTATAATATGTTACGTACTGCTAGTAGGATTTTGAGGTCATTAAGAAATCGCATTCAAACACCGAAATAGCGTTACTAAAATTTAAAAATCTAAGAGCGTTTCTACTATCGAAATAAATTCCAAAACATCTCAGATAGTCCGCCAGAGCGTTTACAGGCTCTAGCATGCCATTTTGTCTACTTCTAAAATAGTAGGTGCCATTCTGATGCATTTAAAATGCGTTTACAGTTGTTTCTGTACAATCTTTAGCATTCTGCAATTACTGTCTATTAATTATAATATGTTACGTACTGCTAGTAGCATTTTGAGGTGATTAAGAAATCGCATTCAAACACCGAAATACCGTTACTAAAATTAAAAAAATCTAAAAGCGTTTCTACTATCGAAATGATATCCAAAACGTCTTAGATTGTTTGCCAGAGCGTTTACAGGGTCTAGCATGCCATTTTGTCTACTACTCAAATAGTGGGTGCCATTCTGAAGCATTTAAAATTAGTTTACAGTTGTTTCTGTACAATCTTTAGCATTCTGCAATTACTGTCTATTAATTATAATATGTTACGTACTGCTAGTAGCATTTTGAGGTCATTAAGAAATCGCATTCAAACACCGAAATACCGTTACTAAAATTAAAAAAATCTAAAAGCGTTTCTACTATCGAAATGATATCCAAAACGTCTTAGATTGTTTGCCAGAGCGTTTACAGGGTCTAGCATGCCATTTTGTCTACTACTCAAATGGTGGGTGCCATTCTGAAGCATTTAAAATTAGTTTACAGTTGTTTCTGTACAATCTTTAGCATTCTGCAATTACTGTCTATTAATTATAATATGTTACGTACTGCTAGTAGCATTTTGAGGTCATTAAGAAATCGCATTCAAACACCGAAATACCGTTACTAAAATTGAAAAAATCTAAGAGCGTTTCTACTATCGAAATAAATTCCAAAACGTCTCAGATAGTCCGCCAGAGCGTTTACAGGCTCTAGAATGCCATTTTGTCTACTTCTAAAATACTAGGTGCCATTCTGATGCATTTAAAATTACTTAACAGTTGTTTCTGTACAATCTTTAGCTTTCTGCAATTACTGTCTATTAATTATAATATGTTACGTACTGCTAGTAGGATTTTGAGGTCATTAAGAAATCGCGTTCAAACACCGAAATACCGTTCCTAAAATTTAAAAAATCTAAAAGCGTTTCTACTATCGAAATGATATCCAAAACGTCTTAGATTGTTTGCCAGAGCGTTTACAGGGTCTAGCATGCCATTTTGTCTACTTCTAAAATAGTGGGTGCCATTCTGAAGCATTTAAAATTAGTTAACAGTTGTTTCTGTACAATCTTTAGCATTCTGCAATTACTGTCTATTAATTATAATATGTTACATACTGCTAGTAGCATTTTGAGGTGATTAAGAAATCGCATTCAAACACCGAAATACCGTTACTAAAATTAAAAAAATCTAAAAGCGTTTCTACTATCGAAATGATATCCAAAACGTCTTAGATTGTTTGCCAGAGCGTTTACAGGGTCTAGCATGCCATTTTGTCTACTACTCAAATAGTGGGTGCCATTCTGAAGCATTTAAAATTAGTTAACAGTTGTTTCTGTACAATATTTAGCATTCTGCAATTACTGTCTATTAATTATAATATGTTACGTACTGCTAGTAACATTTTGAGGTCATTAAGAAATCGCCTTCAAACACCGAAATAGCGTTACTAAAATTTAAAAATCTAAGAGCGTTTCTACTATCGAAATAAATTCCAAAACATCTCAGATAGTCCGCCAGAGCGTTTACAGGCTCTAGAATGCCATTTTGTCTACTTCTAAAATAGTAGGTGCCATTCTGATGCATTTAAAATTACTTAACAGTTGTTTCTGTACAATTTTTAGCTTTCTGCAATTACTGTCTATTAATTATAATATGTTACGTACTGCTAGTAGGATTTTGAGGTCATTAAGAAATCGCGTTCAAACACCGAAATACCGTTACTAAAATTTAAAAAATCTAAAAGCGTTTCTATCGAAATGATATCCAAAACGTCTTAGATTGTTTGCCAGAGCGTTTACAGGGTCTAGCATGCCATTTTGTCTACTACTCAAATAGTGGGTGCCATTCTGAAGCATTTAAAATTAGTTAACAGTTGTTTCTGTACAATCTTTAGCATTTTGCAATTACTGTCTATTAATTATAATATGTTACGTACTGCTAGTAGCATTTTGAGGTGATCAAGAAATCGCATTCAAACACCGAAATACCGTTACTAAAATTTAAAAAATCTGAAAGCGTTTCTACTATCGAAATGATATCCAAAACGTCTTAGATTATTTGCCAGAGCGTTTACCGGGTCTAGCATGCCATTTTGTCTACTACTCAAATAGTGGGTGCCATTCTGATGCATTTAAAATTAGTTAACAGTTGTTTCTGTACAATCTTTAGCATTCTGCAATTACTGTCTATTAATTATAATATGTTACGTACTGCTAGTAGGATTTTGAGGTCATTAAGAAATCGCATTCAAACACCGAAATAGCGTTACTAAAATTTAAAAATCTAAGAGCGTTTCTACTATCGAAATAAATTCCAAAACGTCTCAGATAGTCCGCGAGAGCGTTTACAGGCTCTAGCATGCCATTTTGTCTACTTCTAAAATAGTAGGTGCCATTCTGATGCATTTAAAATTAGTTTACAGTTGTTTCTGTACAATCTTTAGCATTCTGCAATTACTGTCTATTAATTATAATATGTTACGTACTGCTAGTAGCATTTTGAGGTGATTAAGAAATCGCATTCAAACACCGAAATACCGTTACTAAAATAAAAAAAATCTAAAAGCGTTTCTACTATCGAAATGATATCCAAAACGTCTTAGATTGTTTGCCAGAGCGTTTACAGGGTCTAGCATGCCATTTTGTCTACTACTCAAATAGTGGGTGCCATTCTGAAGCATTTAAAATTAGTTTACAGTTGTTTCTGTACAATCTTTAGCATTCTGCAATTACTGTCTATTAATTATAATATGTTACGTACTGCTAGTAGCATTTTGAGGTCATTAAGAAATCGCATTCAAACACCGAAATACCGTTACTAAAATTGAAAAAATCTAAAAGCGTTTCTACTATCGAAATGATATCCAAAACGTCTTAGATTGTTTGCCAGAGCGTTTACAGGGTCTAGCATGCCATTTTGTCTACTTCTAAAATAGTGGGTGCCATTCTGAAGCATTTAAAATTAGTTAACAGTTGTTTCTGTACAATCTTTAGCATTTTGCAATTACTGTCTATTAATTATAATATGTTACGTACTGCTAGTAGCATTTTGAGGTGATCAAGAAATCGCATTCAAACACCGAAATACCGTTACTAAAATTGAAAAAATCTAAAAGCGTTTCTACTATCGAAATGATATCCAAAACGTCTTAGATTGTTTGCCAGAGCGTTTACAGGGTCTAGCATGCCATTTTGTCTACTACTCAAATAGTGGGTGCCATTCTGATGCATTTAAAATTAGTTAACAGTTGTTTCTGTACAATCTTTAGCATTCTGAAATTACTGTCTATTAATTATAATATGTTACGTACTGCTAGTAGGATTTTGAGGTCATTAAGAAATCGCATTCAAACACCGAAATAGCGTTACTAAAATTTAAAAATCTAAGAGCGTTTCTACTATCGAAATAAATTCCAAAACGTCTCAGATAGTCCGCCAGAGCGTTTACAGGCTCTAGCATGCCATTTTGTCTACTTCTAAAATAGTAGGTGCCATTCTGATGCATTTAAAATGCGTTTACAGTTGTTTCTGTACAATCTTTAGCATTCTGCAATTACTGTCTATTAATTATAATATGTTACGTACTGCTAGTAGCATTTTGAGGTGATTAAGAAATCGCATTCAAACACCGAAATACCGTTACTAAAATTTAAAAAATCTAAAAGCGTTTCTACTATCGAAATGATATCCAAAACGTCTTAGATTGTTTGCCAGAGCGTTTACAGGATCTAGCATGCCATTTTGTCTACTACTCAAATAGTGGGTGCCATTCTGAAGCATTTAAAATTAGTTTACATTTGTTTCTGTACAATCTTTAGCATTCTGCAATTACTGTCTATTAATTATAATATGTTACGTACTGCTAGTAGCATTTTGAGGTCATTAAGAAATCGCATTCAAACACCGAAATACCGTTACTAAAATTTAAAAAATCTAAAAGCGTTTCTACTATCGAAATGATATCCAAAACGTCTTAGATTGTTTGCCAGAGCGTTTACAGGGTCTAGCATGCCATTTTGTCTACTTCTAAAATAGTGGGTGCCATTCTGAAGCATTTAAAATTAGTTAACAGTTGTTTCTGTACAATCTTTAGCATTCTGCAATTACTGTCTATTAATTATAATATGTTACATACTGCTAGTAGCATTTTGAGGTGATTAAGAAATCGCATTCAAACACCGAAATACCGTTACTAAAATTTAAAAAATCTAAAAGCGTTTCTACTATCGAAATGATATCCAAAACGTCTTAGATTGTTTGCCAGAGCGTTTACAGGGTCTAGCATGCCATTTTGTCTACTACTCAAATAGTGGGTGCCATTCTGAAACATTTAAAATTAGTTGTTTCTGTACAATCTTTAGCATTCTGCAATTACTGTCTATTAATTATAATATGTTACGTACTGCTAGTAGCATTTTGATGTCATTAAGAAATCGCCTTCAAACACCGAAATAGCGTTACTAAAATTTAAAAAATCTAAGAGCGTTTCTACTATCGAGATAAATTCCAAAACGTCTTAGATAGTCAGCCAGAGCGTTTACAGGCTCTAGCATGCCATTTTGTCTACTACTCAAATAGTGGGTGCCATTCTGAAGCATTTAAAATTAGTTAACAGTTGTTTCTGTACAATCTTTAGCATTCTGCAATTACTGTCTATTAATTATAATATGTTACGTACTGCTAGTAGCATTTTGATGTCATTAAGAAATCGCCTTCAATCACCGAAATAGCGTTACTAAAATTTAAAAAATCTAAGAGCGTTTCTACTGTCGAGATAAATTCCAAAACGTCTTAGATAGTCCGCCAGAGCGTTTACAGGCTCTAGCATGCCATTTTGTCTACTACTCAAATAGTGGGTGCCATTCTGAAGCATTTAAAATTAGTTAACAGTTGTTTCTGTACAATCTTTAGCATTCTGCAATTACTGTCTATTAATTATAATATGTTACGTACTGCTAGTAGCATTTTGATGTCATTAAGAAATCGCCTTCAAACACCGAAATAGCGTTACTAAAATTTAAAAAATCTAAGAGCGTTTCTACTATCGAGATAAATTCCAAAACGTCTTAGATAGTCAGCCAGAGCGTTTACAGGCTCTAGCATGCCATTTTGTCTACTACTCAAATAGTGGGTGCCATTCTGAAGCATTTAAAATTAGTTAACAGTTGTTTCTGTACAATCTTTAGCATTCTGCAATTACTGTCTATTAATTATAATATGTTACGTACTGCTAGTAGCATTTTGAGGTGATTAAGAAATCGCATTCAAACACCGAAATACCGTTACTAAAATTTAAAAAATCTAAAAGCGTTTCTACTATCGAAATGATATCCAAAACGTCTTAGCTTGTTTGCCAGAGCGTTGCTCTAGCATGCCATTTTGTCTACTACTCAAATAGTGGGTGCCATTCTGAAGCATTTAAAATTAGTTAACAGTTGTTTCTGTACAATCTTTAGCATTCTGCAATTACTGTATATTAATTATAATATGGTACATACTGCTAGTAGCATTTTGAGGTGACTAAGAAATCGCATTCAAACACCGAAATACCGTTACTAAAATTAAAAAAATCTAAAAGCGTTTCTACTATCGAAATGATATCCAAAACGTCTTAGATTGTTTGCCAGAGCGTTTACAGGGTCTAGCATGCCATTTTGTCTACTACTCAAATAGTGGGTGCCATTCTGAAGCATTTAAAATTAGTTAACAGTTGTTTCTGTACAATCTTTAGCATTCTGCAATTACTGTCTATTAATTATAATATGTTACATACTGCTAGTAGCATTTTGAGGTGACTAAGAAATCGCATTCAAACACCGAAATACCGTTACTAAAATTTAAAAAATCTAAAAGCGTTTCTACTATCGAAATGATATCCAAAACGTCTTAGATTGTTTGCCAGAGCGTTTACAGGGTCTAGCATGCCATTTTCTCTACTACTCAAATAGTGGGTGCCATTCTGAAGCATTTAAAATTAGTTAACAGTTGTTTCTGTACAATCTTTAGCATTCTGCAATTTCTGTCTATTAATTATAATATGTTACGTACTGCTAGTAGCATTTTGATGTCTTTAAGAAATCGCCTTCAAACACCGAAATAGCGTTACTAAAATTTAAAAAATCTAAGAGCGTTTCTACTATCGAGATGAATTCCAAAACGTCTTAGATAGTCCGCCAGAGCGTTTACAGGGTCTAGCATGCCATTTTGTCTACTACTCAAATAGTGGGTGCCATTCTGAAGCATTTAAAATTAGTTAACAGTTGTTTCTGTACAATCTTTAGCATTCTGCAATTACTGTCTATTAATTATAATATGTTACGTACTGCTAGTAGCATTTTGATGTCATTAAGAAATCGCATTCAAACACGGAAATAGCGTTACTAAAATTTAAAGATCTAAGAGCGTTTCTACTATCGAAATAAATTCCAAAACGTCTCAGATAGTCCGCCAGAGCGTTTACAGGCTCTAGCATGCCATTTTGTCTACTTCTAAAATAGTAGGTGCCATTCTGATGCATTTAAAATTAGTTTACAGTTGTTTCTGTACAATCTTTAGCATTCTGCAATTACTGTCTATTAATTATAATATGTTACGTACTGCTAGTAGGATTTTGAGGTCATTAAGAAATCGCATTCAAACACCGAAATAGCGTTACTAAAATTTAAAAATCTAAGAGCGTTTCTACTATCGAAATAAATTCCAAAACGTCTCAGATAGTCCGCCAGAGCGTTTAAAGGCTCTAGCATGCCATTTTGTCTACTTCTAAAATAGTAGGTGCCATTCTGATGCATTTAAAATTGGTTTACAGTTGTTTCTGTACAATCTTTAGCATTCTGCAATTACTGTCTATTAATTATAATATGTTACGTACTGCTAGTAGCATTTTGAGGTCATTAAGAAATCGCCTTCAAACACCGAAATAGCGTTACTAAAATTTAAAAATCTAAGAGCGTTTCTACTATCGAAATAAATTCCAAAACGTCACAAATAGTCCGCCAAAGCGTTTACAGGCTCTAGCATGCCATTTTGTCTACTTCTAAAATAGTAGGTGCCATTCTGATGCATTTAAAATTAGTTAACAGTTGTTTCTGTACAATCTTTAGCTTTCTGCAATTACTGTCTATTAATGATAATATGTTACGTACTGCTAGTAGAATTTTGAGGTCATTAAGAAATCGCGTTCAAACAGCGAAATACCGTTACTAAAATTTAAAAAATCTAAAAGCGTTTCTACTATCGAAATGATATCCAAAACGTCTTAGATTGTTTGCCAGAGCGTTTACAGGGTCTAGCATGCCATTTTGTCTACTACTCAAATAGTGGGTGCCATTCTGATGCATTTAAAATTAGTTAACAGTTGTTTCTGTACAATCTTTAGCATTCTGCAATTACTGTCTATTAATTATAATATGTTACGTACTGCTAGTAGAATTTTGAGGTGATTAAGAAATCGCATTCAAACACCGAAATACCGTTACTAAAATTTAAAAAATCTAATAGCGTTTCTACTATCGAAATGATATCCAAAACGTCTTAGATTGTTTGCCAGAGCGTTTACAGGGTCTAGCATGCCATTTTGTCTACTACTCAAATAGTGGGTGCCATTCTGATGCATTTAAAATTAGTTAACAGTTGTTTCTGTACAATCTTTAGCATTCTGCAATTACTGTCTATTAATTATAATATGTTACGTACTGCTAGTAGAATTTTGAGGTGATTAAGAAATCGCATTCAAACACCGAAATACCGTTACTAAAATTTAAAAAATCTAAAAGCGTTTCTACTATCGAAATGATATCCAAAACGTCTTAGATTGTTTGCCAGAGCGTTTACAGGGTCTAGCATGCCATTTTGTCTACTACTCAAATAGTGGGTGCCATTCTGATGCATTTAAAATTAGTTAACAGTTGTTTCTGTACAATCTTTAGCATTCTGCAATTACTGTCTATTAATTATAATATGTTACGTACTGCTAGTAGCATTTTGATGTCATTAAGAAATCGCATTCAAACACCGAAATAGCGTTACTAAAATTTAAAAATCTAAGAGCGTTTCTACTATCGAAATAAATTCCAAAACGTCTCAGATGGTCCGCCAGAGCGTTTACAGGCTCTAGCATGCCATTTTGTCTACTTCTAAAATAGTAGGTGCCATTCTGATGCATTTAAAATTAGTTTACAGTTGTTTCTGTACAATGTTTAGCATTCTGCAATTACTGTATATTAATTATAATATGTTACGTACTGCTAGTAGCATTTTGAGGTGATTAAAAAATCGCATTCAAACACCGAAATACCGTTACTAAAATTAAAAAAATCTAAAAGCGTTTCTACTATCGAAATGATATCCAAAACGTCTTAGATTGTTTGCCAGAGCGTTTACAGGGTCTAGCATGCCATTTTGTCTACTACTCAAATAGTGGGTGCCATTCTGAAGCATTTAAAATTAGTTAACAGTTGTTTCTGTACAATCTTTAGCATTCTGCAATTACTGTCTATTAATTATAATATGTTACGTACTGCTAGTAGCATTTTGAGGTCATTAAGAAATCGCATTCAAACACCGAAATACCGTTACTAAAATTGAAAAAATCTAAAAGCGTTTCTACTATCGAAATGATATCCAAAACGTCTTAGATTGTTTGCCAGAGCGTTTACAGGGTCTAGCATGTCATTTTGTCTACTTCTAAAATAGTGGGTGCCATTCTGAAGCATTTAAAATTAGTTAACAGTTGTTTCTGTACAATCTTTAGCATTCTGCAATTACTGTCTATTAATTATAATATGTTAGATACTGCTAGTAGCATTTTGAGGTGATTAAGAAATCGCATTCAAACACCGAAATACCGTTACTAAAATTAAAAAAATCTAAAAGCGTTTCTACTATCGAAATGATATCCAAAACGTCTTAGATTGTTTGCCAGAGCGTTTACAGGGTCTAGCATGCCATTTTGTCTACTACTCAAATAGTGGGTGCCATTCTGAAGCATTTAAAATTAGTTAACAGTTGTTTCTGTACAATCTTTAACATTCTGCAATTACTGTCTATTAATTATAATATGTTACGTACTGCTACTAGCATTTTGATGTCATTAAGAAATCGCCTTCAATCACCGAAATAGCGTTACTAAAATTTAAAAAATCTAAGAGCGTTTCTACTGTCGAGATAAATTCCAAAACGTCTTAGATAGTCCGCCAGAGCGTTTACAGGCTCTAGCATGCCATTTTGTCTACTACTCAAATAGTGGGTGCCATTCTGAAGCATTTAAAATTAGTTAACAGTTGTTTCTGTACAATCTTTAGCATTCTGCAATTACTGTCTATTAATTATAATATGTTACGTACTGCTAGTAGCATTTTGAGGTGATTAAGAAATCGCATTCAAACACCGAAATACCGTTACTAAAATTTAAAAAATCTAAAAGCGTTTCTACTATCGAAATGATATCCAAAACGTCTTAGATTGTTTGTTAGAGCGTTGCTCTAGCATGCCATTTTGTCTACTATTCAAATAGTGGGTGCCATTCTGAAGCATTTAAAATTAGTTAACAGTTGTTTCTGTACAATCTTTAGCATTCTGCAATTACTGTATATTAATTATAATATGTTACGTACTGCTAGTAGCATTTTGAGGTGATTAAGAAATCGCATTCAAACACCGAAATACCGTTACTAAAATTAAAAAAATCTAAAAGCGTTTCTACTATCGAAATGATATCCAAAACGTCTTAGATTGTTTCCCAGAGCGTTGCTCTAGCATGCCATTTTGTCTACTACTCAAATAGTGGGTGCCATTCTGAAGCATTTAAAATTAGTTAACAGTTGTTTCTGTACAACCTTTAGCATTCTGCAATTACTGTGTATTAACTATAATATGTTACGTACTGCTAGTAGGATTTTGAGGTCATTAAGAAATCAAATTCAAACACCGAAATAGCGTTACTAAAATTTAAAAATCTAAGAGCGTTTCTACTATCGAAATAAATTCCAAAATGTTTCAGATAGTCCGCCAAAGCGTTTACAGGCTCTAGCATGCCATTTTGTCTACTTCTAAAATAGTAGGTGCCATTCTGATGCATTTAAAATTAGTTAACAGTTGTTTCTGTACAATCTTTAGCATTCTGCAATTACTGTCTATTAATTATAATATGTTACGTACTGCTAATAGGATTTTTAGGTCATTAATAAATCGCATTCAAACACCGAAATACCGTTACTAAAATTTAAAAAATCTAAAAGCGTTTCTACTATCGAAATGATATTCAAAACGTCTTAGATTATTTGCCAGAGCGTTTACAGGGTCTAGCATGCCATTTTGTCTATTACTCAAATAGTGGGTGCCATTCTGAAGCATTTAAAATTAGTTAACAATTGTTTCTGTACAATCTTTAGCATTCTGCAATTACTGTCTATTAATTATAATATGTTACGTACTGCTAGTAGGATTTTGAGGTCATTAAGAAATCGCAATCAAACACCGAAATAGCGTTACTAAAATTTAAAAATCTAAGAGCGTTTCTACTATCGAAATAAATTCCAAAACGTCTCAGATAGTCCGCCAGAGCGTTTACAGGCTCTAGTATGCCATTTTGTCTACTTCTAAAATAGTAGGTGCCATTCTGATGCATTTAAAATTAGTTTACAGTTGTTTCTGTACAATCTTTAGCATTCTGCAATTACTGTCTATTAATTATAATATGTTACGTACTGCTAGTAGCATTTTGAGGTGATTAAAAAATCGCATTCAAACACCGAAATACCGTTACTAAAATTAAAAAAATCTAAAAGCGTTTCTACTATCGAAATGATATCCAAAACGTCTTAGATTGTTTGCCAGAGCGTTTACAGGGTCTAGCATGCCATTTTGTCTACTACTCAAATAGTGGGTGCCATTCTGAAGCATTTAAAATTAGTTTACAGTTGTTTCTGTACAATCTTTAGCATTCTGCAATTACTGTCTATTAATTATAATATGTTACGTACTGCTAGTAGCATTTTGAGGTCATTAAGAAATCGCATTCAAACACCGAAATACCGTTACTAAAATTGAAAAAATCTAAAAGCGTTTCTACTATCGAAATGATATCCAAAACGTCTTAGATTGTTTGCCAGAGCGTTTACAGGGTCTAGCATGTCATTTTGTCTACTTCTAAAATAGTGGGTGCCATTCTGAAGCATTTAAAATTAGTTAACAGTTGTTTCTGTACAATCTTTAGCATTCTGCAATTACTGTCTATTAATTATAATATGTTAGATACTGCTAGTAGCATTTTGAGGTGATTAAGAAATCGCATTCAAACATCGAAATACCGTTACTAAAATTTAAAAAATCTAAAAGCGTTTCTACTATCGAAGTGATATCCAAAACGTCTTAGATTGTTTGCCAGAGCGTTTACAGGGTCTAGCATGCCATTTTGTCTACTACTCAAATAGTGGGTGCCATTCTGAAGCATTTAAAATTAGTTAACAGTTGTTTCTGTACAATCTTTAACATTCTGCAATTACTGTCTATTAATTATAATATGTTACGTACTGCTACTAGCATTTTTATGTCATTAAGAAATCGCCTTCAATCACCGAAATAGCGTTACTAAAATTTAAAAAATCTAAGAGCGTTTCTACTGTCGAGATAAATTCCAAAACGTCTTAGATAGTCCGCCAGAGCGTTTACAGGCTCTAGCATGCCATTTTGTCTACTACTCAAATAGTGGGTGCCATTCTGAAGCATTTAAAATTAGTTAACAGTTGTTTCTGTACAATCTATAGCATTCTGCAATTACTGTCTATTAATTATAATATGTTACGTACTGCTAGTAGCATTTTGAGGTGATTAAGAAATCGCATTCAAACACCGAAATACCGTTACTAAAATTTAAAAAATCTAAAAGCGTTTCTACTATCGAAATGATATCCAAAACGTCTTAGATTGTTTGTTAGAGCGTTGCTCTAGCATGCCATTTTGTCTACTATTCAAGTAGTGGGTGCCATTCTGAAGCATTTAAAATTAGTTAACAGTTGTTTCTGTACAATCTTTAGCATTCTGCAATTACTGTCTATTAATTATAATATGTTACGTACTGCTAGTAGCATTTTGAGGTGATTAAGAAATCGCATTCAAACACCGAAATACCGTTACTAAAATTAAAAAAATCTAAAAGCGTTTCTACTATGATATCCAAAACGTCTTAGATTGTTTCCCAGAGCGTTGCTCTAGCATGCCATTTTGTCTACTACTCAAATAGTGGGTGCCATTCTGAAGCATTTAAAATTAGTTAACAGTTGTTTCTGTACAACCTTTAGCATTCTGCAATTACTGTGTATTAACTATAATATGTTACGTACTGCTAGTAGGATTTTGAGGTCATTAAGAAATCAAATTCAAACACCGAAATAGCGTTACTAAAATTTAAAAATCTAAGAGCGTTTCTACTATCGAAATAAATTCCAAAATGTTTCAGATAGTCCGCCAAAGCGTTTACAGGCTCTAGCATGCCATTTTGTCTACTTCTAAAATAGTAGGTGCCATTCTGATGCATTTAAAATTAGTTAACAGTTGTTTCTGTACAATCTTTAGCATTCTGCAATTACTGTCTATTAATTATAATATGTTACGTACTGCTAATAGGATTTTTAGGTCATTAATAAATCGCATTCAAACACCGAAATACCGTTACTAAAATTTAAAAAATCTAAAAGCGTTTCTACTATCGAAATGATATTCAAAACGTCTTAGATTATTTGCCAGAGCGTTTACAGGGTCTAGCATGCCATTTTGTCTATTACTCAAATAGTGGGTGCCATTCTGAAGCATTTAAAATTAGTTAACAATTGTTTCTGTACAATCTTTAGCATTCTGCAATTACTGTCTATTAATTATAATATGTTACGTACTGCTAGTAGGATTTTGAGGTCATTAAGAAATCGCAATCATACACCGAAATAGCGTTACTAAAATTTAAAAATCTAAGAGCGTTTCTACTATCGAAATAAATTCTAAAACGTCTCAGATAGTCCGCCAGAGCGTTTACAGGCTCTAGTATGCCATTTTGTCTACTTCTAAAATAGTAGGTGCCATTCTGAAGCATTTAAAATTAGTTTACAGTTGTTTCTGTACAATCTTTAGCATTCTGCAATTACTGTCTATTAATTATAATATGTCACGTACTGCTAGTAGCATTTTGATGTCATTAAGAAATCGCATTCAAACACCGAAATAGCGTTACTAAAATTTAAAAATCTAAGAGCGTTTCTACTATCAAAATAAATTCCAAAACGTCTCAGATAGTCCGCCAGAGCGTTTACAGGCTCTAGTATGCCATTTTGTCTACTTCTAAAATAGTAGGTGCCATTCTGAAGCATTTAAAATTAGTTTACAGTTGTTTCTGTACAATCTTTAGCATTCTGCAATTACTGTCTATTAATTATAATATGTCACGTACTGCTAGTAGCATTTTGATGTCATTAAGAAATCGCATTCAAACACCGAAATAGCGTTACTAAAATTTAAAAAATCAAACAGCGTTTCTACTATCGAAATAATATCCAAAACGTCTCAGATAGTCCGCCAGAGCGTTTACAGGCTCTAGCATGCCATTTTGTCTACTACTAAAATAGTAGGTGCCATTCTGATGCATTTAAAATTAGTTTACAGTTGTTTCTGTTCAATCTTTAGCATTCTGCAATTACTGTCTATTAATTATAATATGTTACGTACTGCTAGTAGCATTTTGATGTCATTAAGAAATCGCATTCAAACACCGAAATAGCGTTACTAAAATTGAAAAATCTAAGAGCGTTTCTACTATCGAAATAAATTCAAAAACTTCTCAGATAATCCGCCAGAGCGTTTACAGGCTCTAGCATGCCATTTTGTCTACTTCTCAAATAGTAGGTGCCATTCTGATGCATTTAAAATTAGTTTACAGTTGTTTCTGTACAATCTTTAGCATTCTGCAATTACTGTCTATTAATTATAATATGTTACGTACTGCTGGTAGGATTTTGAGGTCTTTAAGAAATCGCATTCAAACACCGAAATAGCGTTACTAAAATTTAAAAATCTAAGAGCGTTTCTACTATCGAAATAAATTCCAAAACGTATTAGATTGTTTGCCAGAGCGTTTACAGGGTCTAGCATGCCATTTTGTCTACTACTCAAATAGTGGGTGCCATTCTGAAGCATTTAAAATTAGTTAACAGTTGTTTCTGTACAATCTTTAGCATTCTGCAATTACTGTCTATTATTTATAAAATGTTACGTACTGCTAGTAGGATTTTGAAGTCATTAAGAAATCGCATTCAAACACCGAAATAGCGTTACTAAAATTTAAAAATCTAAGAGCGTTTCTACTATCGAAATAAATTCCAAAACGTCTCAGATAGTCCGCCAGAGCGTTTACAGGCTCTGCAATTACTGTCTATTAATTATAATATGTTACGTACTGCTAGTAGCATTTTGAGGTGATTAAGAAATCGCATTCAAACACCGAAATACCGTTACTAAAATTAAAAAAATCTAAAAGCGTTTCTACTATCGAAATGATATCAAAAACGTCTTAGATTGTTTGCCAGAGCGTTTACAGGGTCTAGCATGCCATTTTGTCTACTACTCAATTAGCGGGTGCCATTCTGAAGCATTTAAAATTAGTTTACAGTTATTTCTGTACAATCTTTAGCATTCTGCAATTACTGTCTATTAATTATAATATGTTACATACTGCTAGTAGCATTTTGAGGTCATTAAGAAATCGCATTCAAACACCGAAATACCGTTACTAAAATTGAAAAAATCTAAAAGCGTTTCTACTATCGAAATGATATCCAAAACGTCTTAGATTGTTTGCCAGAGCGTTTACAGGGTCTAGCATGCCATTTTGTCTACTACTCAAATAGTGGGTGCCATTCTGAAGCATTTAAAATTAGTTAACAGTTGTTTCTGTACAATCTTTAGCATTCTGCAATTACTGTCTATTAATTATAATATGTTACATACTGCTAGTAGCATTTTGAGTTGTTTAAGAAATCGCATTCAAACACCGAAATACCGTTACTAAAATTAAAAAAATCTAAAAGCGTTTCTACTATCGAAATGATATCCACAACGTCTTAGATTGTTTGCCAGAGCGTTTACAGGGTCTAGCATGCCATTTTGTCTACTACTCAATTAGCGGGTGCCATTCTGAAGCATTTAAAATTAGTTTACAGTTATTTCTGTACAATCTTTAGCATTCTGCAATTACTGTCTATTAATTATAATATGTTACATACTGCTAGTAGCATTTTGAGTTGATTAAGAAATCGCATTCAAACACCGAAATACCGTTACTAAAATTAAAAAAATCTAAAAGCGTTTCTACTATCGAAATGATATCCAAAACGTCTTAGATTGTTTGCCAGAGCGTTTACAGGGTCTAGCATGCCATTTTGTCTACTACTCAAATAGTGGGTGCCATTCTGAAGCATTTAAAATTAGTTAACAGTTGTTTCTGTACAATCTTTAGCATTCTGCAATTACTGTCTATTAATTATAATATGTTACATACTGCTAGTAGCATTTTGAGTTGATTAAGAAATCGCATTCAAACACCGAAATACCGTTACTAAAATTAAAAAAATCTAAAAGCGTTTCTACTATCGAAATGATATCCACAACGTCTTAGATTGTTTGCCAGAGCGTTTACAGGGTCTAGCATGCCATTTTGTCTACTACTCAATTAGCGGGTGCCATTCTGAAGCATTTAAAATTAGTTTACAGTTATTTCTGTACAATCTTTAGCATTCTGCAATTACTGTCTATTAATTATAATATGTTACATACTGCTAGTAGCATTTTGAGGTCATTAAGAAATCGCATTCAAACACCGAAATACCGTTACTAAAATTGAAAAAATCTAAAAGCGTTTCTACTATCGAAATGATATCCAAAACGTCTTAGATTGTTTGCCAGAGCGTTTACAGGGTCTAGCATGCCATTTTGTCTACTACTCAAATAGTGGGTGCCATTCTGAAGCATTTAAAATTAGTTAACAGTTGTTTCTGTACAATATTTAGCATTCTGCAATTACTGTCTATTAATTATAATATGTTACATACTGCTAGTAGCATTTTGAGTTGATTAAGAAATCGCATTCAAACACCGAAATACCGTTACTAAAATTAAAAAAATCTAAAAGCGTTTCTACTATCGAAATGATATCCACAACGTCTTAGATTGTTTGCCAGAGCGTTTACAGGGTCTAGCATGCCATTTTGTCTACTACTCAATTAGCGGGTGCCATTCTGAAGCATTTAAAATTAGTTTACAGTTATTTCTGTACAATCTTTAGCATTCTGCAATTACTGTCTATTAATTATAATATGTTACATACTGCTAGTAGCATTTTGAGGTCATTAAGAAATCGCATTCAAACACCGAAATACCGTTACTAAAATTGAAAAAATCTAAAAGCGTTTCTACTATCGAAATGATATCCAAAACGTCTTAGATTGTTTGCCAGAGCGTTTACAGGGTCTAGCATGCCATTTTGTCTACTACTCAAATAGTGGGTGCCATTCTGAAGCATTTAAAATTAGTTAACAGTTGTTTCTGTACAATCTTTAGCATTCTGCAATTACTGTCTATTAATTATAATATGTTACATACTGCTAGTAGCATTTTGAGTTGATTAAGAAATCGCATTCAAACACCGAAATACCGTTACTAAAATTAAAAAAATCTAAAAGCGTGTCTACTATCGAAATGATATCCACAACGTCTTAGATTGTTTGCCAGAGCGTTTACAGGGTCTAGCATGCCATTTTGTCTACTACTCAATTAGCGGGTGCCATTCTGAAGCATTTAAAATTAGTTTACAGTTATTTCTGTACAATCTTTAGCATTCTGCAATTACTGTCTATTAATTATAATATGTTACATACTGCTAGTAGCATTTTGAGGTCATTAAGAAATCGCATTCAAACACCGAAATACCGTTACTAAAATTGAAAAAATCTAAAAGCGTTTCTACTATCGAAATGATATCAAAAACGTCTTAGATTGTTTGCCAGAGCGTTTACAGGGTCTAGCATGCCATTTTGTCTACTACTCAATTAGCGGGTGCCATTCTGAAGCATTTAAAATTAGTTTACAGTTATTTCTGTACAATCTTTAGCATTCTGCAATTACTGTCTATTAATTATAATATGTTACATACTGCTAGTAGCATTTTGAGGTCATTAAGAAATCGCATTCAAACACCGAAATACCGTTACTAAAATTGAAAAAATCTAAAAGCGTTTCTACTATCGAAATGATATCCAAAACGTCTTAGATTGTTTGCCAGAGCGTTTACAGGGTCTAGCATGCCATTTTGTCTACTACTCAAATAGTGGGTGCCATTCTGAAGCATTTAAAATTAGTTAACAGTTGTTTCTGTACAATCTTTAGCATTCTGCAATTACTGTCTATTAATTATAATATGTTACGTACTGCTAGTAGCATTTTGATGTCATTAAGAAATCGCCTTCAAACACCGAAATAGCGTTACTAAAATTTAAAAAATCTAAGAGCGTTTCTACTATCGAGCGCCAGAGCGTTTACAGGGTCTAGCATGCCATTTTGTCTACTACTCAAAAAGTGGGTGCCATTCTGAAGCATTTAAAATTAGTTAACAGTTGTTTCTGTACAATCTTTAGCATTCTGCAATTACTGTCTATTAATTATAATATGTTACGTACTGCTAGTAGCATTTTGATGTCATTAAGAAATCGCATTCAAACACGGAAATAGCGTTACTAAAATTTAAAAATCTAAGAGCGTTTCTACTATCGAAATAAATTCCAAAACGTCTCAGATAGTCCGCCAGAGCATTTACAGGCTCTAGCATGCCATTTTGTCTACTTCTAAAATAGTAGGTGCCATTCGGATGCATTTAAAATTAGTTAACAGTTGTTTCTGTACAATCTTTAGCTTTCTGCAATTACTGTCTATTAATTATAATATGTTACGTACTGCTAGTAGCATTTTGAGGTCATTAAGAAATCGCCTTCAAACACCGAAATAGCGTTACTAAAATTTAAAAATCTAAGAGCGTTTCTACTATCGAAATAAATTCCAAAACGTCTCAGATAGTCCGCCAGAGCGTTTACAGGCTCTAGCATGCCATTTTGTCTACTTCTAAAATAGTAGGTGCCATTCTGATGCATTTAAAATTAGTTTACAGTTGTTTCTGTACAATCTTTAGCATTCTGCAATTACTGTCTATTAATTATAATATGTTACGTACTGCTAGTAGCATTTTGAGGTGATTAAGAAATCGCATTCAAACACCGAAATACCGTTACTAAAATTTAAAAAATCTAAAAGCGTTTCTACTATCGAAATGATATCCAAAACGTCTTAGATTGTTTGCCAGAGCGTTTACAGGGTCTAGCATGCCATTTTGTCTACTACTCAAATAGTGGGTGCCATTCTGAAGCATTTAAAATTAGTTAACAGTTGTTTCTGTACAATCTTTAGCATTCTGCAATTACTGTTTATTAATTATAATATGTTACGTACTGCTAGTAGCATTTTGAGGTGATTAAGAAATCGCATTCAAACACCGAAATACCGTTACTAAAATTAAAAAAATCTAAAAGCGTTTCTACTATCGAAATGATATCCAAAACGTCTTAGATTGTTTGCCAGAGCGTTTACAGGGTCTAGCATGCCATTTTGTCTACTACTCAAATAGTGGGTGCCATTCTGATGCATTTAAAATTAGTTAACAGTTGTTTCTGTACAATCTTTAGCATTCTGCAATTACTGTCTATTAATTATAATATGTTACGTACTGCTAGTAGGATTTTGAGGTCATTAAGAAATCGCATTCAAACACCGAAATAGCGTTACTAAAATTTAAAAATCTAAGAGCGTTTCTACTATCGAAATAAATTCCAAAACGTCTCAGATAGTCCGCCAGAGCGTTTACAGGCTCTAGCATGCCATTTTGTCTACTTCTAAAATAGTAGGTGCCATTCTGATGCATTTAAAATTAGTTTACAGTTGTTTCTGTACAATCTTTAGCATTCTGCAATTACTGTCTATTAATTATAATATGTTACGTACTGCTAGTAGCATTTTGAGGTGATTAAGAAATCGCATTCAAACACCGAAATACCGTTACTAAAATTAAAAAAATCTAAAAGCGTTTCTACTATCGAAATGATATCCAAAACGTCTTAGATTGTTTACCAGAGCGTTTACAGAGTCTTGCATGCCATTTTGTCTACTACTCAAATAGTGGGTGCCATTCTGAAGCATTTAAAATTAGTTAACAGTTGTTTCTGTACAATCTTTAGCATTCTGCAATTACTGTCTATTAATTATAATATGTTACGTACTGCTAGTAGCATTTTGAGGTCATTAAGAAATCGCCTTCAAACACCGAAATAGCGTTACTAAAATTTAAAAATCTAAGAGCGTTTCTACTATCGAAATAAATTCCAAAACGTCTCAGATAGTCCGCCAGAGCGTTTACAGGCTCTAGCATGCCATTTTGTCTACTTCTAAAATAGTAGGTGCCATTCTGATGCATTTAAAATTAGTTTACAGTTGTTTCTGTACAATCTTTAGCATTCTGCAATTACTGTCTATTAATTATAATATGTTACGTACTGCTAGTAGCATTTTGAGGTGATTAAGAAATCGCATTCAAACACCGAAATACCGTTACTAAAATTTAAAAAATCTAAAAGCGTTTCTACTATCGAAATGATATCCAAAACGTCTTAGATTGTTTGCCAGAGCGTTTACAGGGTCTAGCATGCCATTTTGTCTACTACTCAAATAGTGGGTGCCATTCTGAAGCATTTAAAATTAGTTAACAGTTGTTTCCGTACAATCTTTAGCATTCTGCAATTACTGTCTATTAATTATAATATGTTACGTACTGCTAGTAGCATTTTGAGGTGATTAAGAAATCGCATTCAAACACCGAAATACCGTTACTAAAATTTAAAAAATCTAAAAGCGTTTCTACTATCGAAATGATATCCAAAACGTCTTAGATTGTTTGCCAGAGCGTTTACAGGGTCTAGCATGCCATTTTGTCTACTACTCAAATAGTGGGTGCCATTCTGATGCATTTAAAATTAGTTAACAGTTGTTTCTGTACAATCTTTAGCATTCTGCAATTACTGTCTATTAATTATAATATGTTACGTACTGCTAGTAGGATTTTGAGGTCATTAAGAAATCTCATTCAAACACCGAAATAGCGTTACTAAAATTTAAAAATCTAAGAGCGTTTCTACTATCGAAATAAATTCCAAAACGTCTCAGATAGTCCGCCAGAGCGTTTACAGGCTCTAGCATGCCATTTTGTCTACTTCTAAAATAGTAGGTGCCATTCTGATGCATTTAAAATTAGTTTACAGTTGTTTCTGTACAATCTTTAGCATTCTGCAATTACTGTCTATTAATTATAATATGTTACGTACTGCTAGTAGCATTTTGAGGTGATTAAGAAATCGCATTCAAACACCGAAATATCGTTACTAAAATTAAAAAAATCTAAAAGCGTTTCTACTATCGAAATGATATCCAAAACGTCTTAGATTGTTTACCAGAGCGTTTACAGAGTCTTGCATGCCATTTTGTCTACTACTCAAATAGTGGGTGCCATTCTGAAGCATTTAAAATTAGTTAACAGTTGTTTCTGTACAATCTTTAGCATTCTGCAATTACTGTCTATTAATTATAATATGTTACATACTGCTAGTAGGATTTTGAGGTCATTAAGAAATCGCATTCAAACACCGAAATAGCGTTACTAAAATTTAAAAATCAAAGAGCGTTTCTACTATCGAAATAAATTCCAAAACGTCTCAGATAGTCCGCCAGAGCGTTTACAGGCTCTAGCATGCCATTTTGTCTACTTCTAAAATAGTAGGTGCCATTCTGATGCATTTAAAATTAGTTTACAGTTGTTTCTGTACAATCTTTAGCATTCTGCAATTACTGTCTATTAATTATAATATGTTACGTACTGCTAGTAGCATTTTGAGGTGATTAAGAAATCGCATTCAAACACCGAAATACCGTTACTAAAATTTAAAAAATCTAAAAGCGTTTCTACTATCGAAATGATATCCAAAACGTCTTAGATTGTTTGCCAGAGCGTTTACAGGGTCTAGCATGCCATTTTGTCTACTACTCAAATAGTGGGTGCCATTCTGAAGCATTTAAAATTAGTTAACAGTTGTTTCTGTACAATCTTTAGCATTCTGCAATTACTGTCTATTAATTATAATATGTTACATACTGCTAGTAGGATTTTGAGGTCATTAAGAAATCGCATTCAAACACCGAAATAGCGTTACTAAAATTTAAAAATCAAAGAGCGTTTCTACTATCGAAATAAATTCCAAAACGTCTCAGATAGTCCGCCAGAGCGTTTACAGGCTCTAGCATGCCATTTTGTCTACTTCTAAAATAGTAGGTGCCATTCTGATGCATTTAAAATTAGTTTACAGTTGTTTCTGTACAATCTTTAGCATTCTGCAATTACTGTCTATTAATTATAATATGTTACGTACTGCTAGTAGCATTTTGAGGTGATTAAGAAATCGCATTCAAACACCGAAATACCGTTACTAAAATTTAAAAAATCTAAAAGCGTTTCTACTATCGAAATGATATCCAAAACGTCTTAGATTGTTTGCCAGAGCGTTTACAGGGTCTAGCATGCCATTTTGTCTACTACTCAAATAGTGGGTGCCATTCTGATGCATTTAAAATTTGTTAACAGTTGTTTCTGTACAATTTTTAGCATTCTGCAATTACTGTCTATTAATTATAATATGTTACGTACTGCTAGTAGGATTTTTAGGTCATTAAGAAATCGCATTCAAACACCGAAATACCGTTACTAAAATTTAAAAAATCTAAAAGCGTTTCTACTATCGAAATGATATCCAAAACGTCTTAGATTGTTTGCCAGAGCGTTTACAGGGTCTAGCATGCCATTTTGTCTACTACTCAAATAGTGGGTGCCATTCTGAAGCATTTAAAATTAGTTAACAATTGTTTCTGTACAATCTTTAGCATTCTGCAATTACTGTCTATTAATTACAATATGTTACGTACTGCTAGTAGGATTTTGAGGTCATTAAGAAATCGCATTCAAACACCGAAATAGCGTTACTTAAATATAAAAATCTAAGAGCGTTTCTACTATCGAAATAAATTCCAAAATGTCTCAGATAGTCCGCCAAAGCGTTTACAGGTTCTAGCATGCCATTTTGTCTACTTCTAAAATAGTAGGTGCCATTCTGATGCATTTAAAATTAGTTAACAGTTGTTTCTGTACATTCTTTAGCATTCTGCAATTACTGTCTATTAATTATAATATGTTACGTACTGCTAGTAGGATTTTTAGGTCATTAAGAAATCGCATTCAAACACCGAAATACCGTTACTAAAATTTAAAAAATCTAAAAGCGTTTCTACTATCGAAATGATATCCAAAACGTCTTAGATTGTTTGCCAGAGCGTTTACAGGGTCTAGCATGCCATTTTGTCTACTACTCAAATAGTGGGTGCCATTCTGAAGCATTTAAAATTAGTTAACAATTGTTTCTGTACAATCTTTAGCATTCTGCAATTACTGTCTATTAATTACAATATGTTACGTACTGCTAGTAGGATTTTGAGGTCATTAAGAAATCGCATTCAAACACCGAAATAGCGTTACTTAAATATAAAAATCTAAGAGCGTTTCTACTATCGAAATAAATTCCAAAACGTCTCAGATAGTCCGCCATAGCGTTTACAGGCTCTAGCATGCCATTTTGTCTACTTCTAAAATAGTAGGTGCCATTCTGATGCATTTAAAATTAGTTAACAGTTGTTTCTGTACAATCTTTAGCATTCTGCAATTACTGTCTATTAATTATAATATGTTACGTACTGCTAGTAGGATTTTGAGGTCATTAAGAAATCGCATTCAAACACCGAAGTACCGTTACTAAAATTTAAAAAATCTTAAAGCGTTTCTACTATCGAAATGATATCCAAAACGTCTTAGATGGTTTGCCAGAGCGTTGCTCTAGCATGCCATTTTGTCTACTACTCAAATAGTGGGTGCCATTCTGAAGCATTTAAAATTAGTTAACAATTGTTTCTGTACAATCTTTAGCATTCTGCAATTACTGTCTATTAATTACAATATGTTACGTACTGCTAGTAGGATTTTGAGGTCATTAAGAAATCGCATTCAAACACCGAAATAGCGTTACTAAAATTTAAAAATCTAAGAGCGTTTCTACTATCGAAATAAATTCCAAAACGTCTCAGATAGTCCGCCAGAGCGTTTACAGGCTCTAGCATGCCATTTTGTCTACTTCAAAAATATTAGGTGCCATTCTGATGCATTTAAAATTAGTTAACAGTTGTTTCTGTACAATCTTTAGCATTCTGCAATTACTGTCTAGTAATTATAATATGTTACGTACTGCTAGTAGGATTTTGAGGTCATTACGAAATCGCATTCAAACAGCGAAATACCGTTACTAAAATTTAAAAAATCTAAAAGCGTTTCTACTATCGAAATGATATCCAAAACGTCTTAGATTGTTTGCCAGAGCGTTTACAGGGTCTAGCATGCCATTTTGTCTACTACTCAAATAGTGGGTGCCATTCTAAAGCATTTAAAATTAGTTAACAGTTGTTTCTGTACAATCTTTAGCATTCTGCAATTACTGTCTATTAATTATAATATGTTACGTACTGCTAGTAGCATTTTGAGGTGATTAAGAAATCGCATTCAAACACCGAAATACCGTTACTAAAATTTAAAAAATCTAAAAGCGTTTCTACTATCGAAATGATATCCAAAACGTCTTAGATTGTTTTCCAGAGCGTTTACAGGGTCTAGCATGCCATTTTGTCTACTACTCAAATAGTGGGTGCCATTCTAAAGCATTTAAAATTAGTTAACAGTTGTTTCTGTACAATCTTTAGCATTCTGCAATTACTGTCTATTAATTATAATATGTTACGTACTGCTAGTAGCATTTTGAGGTGATTAAGAAATCGCATTCAAACACCGAAATACCGTTACTAAAATTTAAAAAATCTAAAAGCGTTTCTACTATCGGAATGATATCCAAAACGTCTTAGATTGTTTTCCAGAGCGTTTACAGGGTCTAGCATGCCATTTTGTCTACTACTCAAATAGTGGGTGCCATTCTGAAGCATTTAAAATTAGTTAACAGTTGTTTCTGTACAATCTTTAGCATTCTGCAATTACTGTCTATTAATTATAATATGTTACGTACTGCTAGTAGCATTTTGATGTCATTAAGAAATCGCATTCAAACACCGAAATAGCGTTACTAATATTTAAAAATCTAAGAGCGTTTCTACTATCGAAATAAATTCCAAAACGTCTCAGATAGTCCGCCAGAGCGTTGAAAGGCTCTAGCATGCCATTTTGTCTACTTCTAAAATAGTAGGTGCCATTCTGATGCATTTAAAATTAGTTTACAGTTGTTTCTGTACAATCTTTAGCATTCTGCAATTACTGTCTATTAATTATAATATGTTACGTACTGCTAGTAGCATTTTGAGGTCATTAAGAAATCGCCTTCAAACACCGAAATACCGTTACTAATATTTAAAAATCTAAGAGCGTTTCTACTATCGAAATAAATTCCAAAACGTCTCAGATAGTCCGCCAGAGCGTTGAAAGGCTCTAGCATGCCATTTTGTCTACTTCTAAAATAGTAGGTGCCATTCTGATGCATTTAAAATTAGTTTACAGTTGTTTCTGTACAATCTTTAGCATTCTGGAATTACTGTCTATTAATTATAATATGTTACGTACTGCTAGTAGGATTTTGAGGTCATTAAGAAATCGCATTCAAACACCGAAATAGCGTTACTAAAATTTAAAAATCTAAGAGCGTTTCTACTATCGAAATAAATTCCAAAACGTCTCAGATAGTCCGCCAGAGCGTTGAAAGGCTCTAGCATGCCATTTTGTCTACTTCTAAAATAGTAGGTGCCATTCTGATGCATTTAAAGTTAGTTTACAGTTGTTTCTGTACAATCTTTAGCATTCTGCAATTACTGTCTATTAATTATAATATGTTACGTACTGCTAGTAGCATTTTGAGGTCATTAAGAAATCGCCTTCAAACACCGAAATACCGTTACTAAAATTTAAAAATCTAAGAGCGTTTCTACTATCGAAATAAATTCCAAAACGTCTCAGATAGTCCGCCAGAGCGTTTACAGGCTCTAGCATGCCATTTTGTCTACTTCTAAAATAGTAGGTGCCATTCTGATGCATTTAAAATTAGTTAACAGTTGTTTCTGTACAATCTTTAGCATTCTGCAATCACTGTCTATTAATTATAATATGTTACGTACTGCTAGTAGCATTTTGAGGTGATTAAGAAATCGCATTCAAAGACCGAAATACCGTTACTAAAATTAAAAAAATCTAAAAGCGTTTCTAATATCGAAATGATATCCAAAACGTCTTAGATTGTTTGCCAGAGCGTTTACAGGGTCTAGCATGCCATTTTGTCTACTACTCAAATAGTGGGTGCCATTCTGAAGCATTTAAAATTAGTTAACAGTTGTTTCTGTACAATCTTTAGCATTCTGCAATTACTGTCTATTATTTATAATATGTTACGTACTGCTAGTAGGATTTTGAAGTCATTAAGAAATCGCATTCAAACACCGAAATAGCGTTACTAAAATTTAAAAATCTAAGAACGTTTCTACTATCGAAATAAATTCCAAAACGTCTCAGATAGTCCGCCAGAGCGTTTACAGGCTCTAGCATGCCATTTTGTCTACTTCTAAAAGAGTAGGTGCCATTCTGATGCATTTAAAATTAGTTTACAGTTGTTTCTGTACAATCTTTAGCATTCTGCAATTACTGTCTATTAATTATAATATGTTACGTTCTGCTAGTAGCATTTTGAGGTGATTAAGAAATCGCATTCAAACACCGAAATACCGTTACTAAAATTTAAAAAATCTAAAAGCGTTTCTACTATCGAAATGATATCCAAAACGTCTTAGATCGTTTTCCAGAGCGTTTACAGGGTCTAGCATGCCATTTTGTCTACTACTCAAATAGTGGGTGCCATTCTGAAGCATTTAAAATTAGTTAACAGTTGTTTCTGTACAATCTTTAGCATTCTGCAATTACTGTCTATTAATTATAATATGTTACGTACTGCTAGTAGCATTTTGATGTCATTAAGAAATCGCATTCAACCACCGAAATAGCGTTACTAATATTTAAAAATCTAAGAGCGTTTCTACTATCGAAATAAATTCCAAAACGTCTCAGATAGTCCGCCAGAGCGTTGAAAGGCTCTAGCATGCCATTTTGTCTACTTTTAAAATAGTAGGTGCCATTCTGATGCATTTAAAATTAGTTTACAGTTGTTTCTGTACAATCTTTAGCATTCTGCAATTACTGTCTATTAATTATAATATGTTACGTACTGCTAGTAGCATTTTGAGGTCATTAAGAAATCGCCTTCAAACACCGAAATACCGTTACTAAAATTTAAAAATCTAAGAGCGTTTCTACTATCGAAATAAATTCCAAAACGTCTCAGATAGTCCGCCAGAGCGTTTACAGGCTCTAGCATGCCATTTTGTCTACTTCTAAAATAGTAGGTGCCATTCTGATGCATTTAAAATTAGTTTACAGTTGTTTCTGTACAATCTTTAGCATTCTGCAATTACTGTCTATTAATTATAATATGTTACGTACTGCTAGTAGGATTTTGAGGTCATTAAGAAATCGCATTCAAACACCGAAATAGCGTTACTAAAATTTAAAAATCTAAGAGCGTTTCTACTATCGAAATAAATTCCAAAACGTCTCAGATAGTCCGCCAGAGCGTTGAAAGGCTCTAGCATGCCATTTTGTCTACTTCTAAAATAGTAGGTGCCATTCTGATGCATTTAAAATTAGTTTACAGTTGTTTCTGTACAATCTTTAGCATTCTGCAATTACTGTCTATTAATTATAATATGTTACGTACTGCTAGTAGCATTTTGAGGTCATTAAGAAATCGCCTTCAAACACCGAAATACCGTTACTAAAATTTAAAAATCTAAGAGCGTTTCTACTATCGAAATAAATTCCAAAACGTCTCAGATAGTCCGCCAGAGCGTTTACAGGCTCTAGCATGCCATTTTGTCTACTTCTACAGTAGTAGGTGCCATTCTGATGCATTTAAAATTAGTTAACAGTTGTTTCTGTACAATCTTTAGCATTCTGCGATTACTGTCTATTAATTATAATATGTTACGTACTGCTAGTAGGATTTTGAAGTCATTAAGAAATCGCATTCAAACACCGAAATAGCGTTACTAAAATTTAAAAATCTAAGAGCGTTTCTACTATCGAAATAAATTCCAAAACGTCTCAGATAGTCCGCCAGAGCGTTTACAGGCTCTAGCATGCCATTTTGTCTACTTCTAAAAGAGTAGGTGCCATTCTGATGCATTTAAAATTAGTTTACAGTTGTTTCTGTACAATCTTTAGCATTCTGCAATTACTGTCTATTAATTATAATATGTTACGTACTGCTAGTAGCATTTTGAGGTGATTAAGAAATCGCATTCAAACACCGAAATACCGTTACTAAAATTTAAAAAATCTAAAAGCGTTTCTACTATCGAAATGATATCCAAAACGTCTTAGATTGTTTGCCAGAGCGTTTACAGGGTCTAGCATGCCATTTTGTCTACTACTCAAATAGTGGGTGCCATTCTGAAGCATTTAAAATTAGTTAACAGTTGTTTCTGTACAATCTTTAGCATTCTGCAATTACTGTCTATTATTTATAATATGTTACGTACTGCTAGTAGGATTTTGAAGTCATTAAGAAATCGCATTCAAACACCGAAATAGCGTTACTAAAATTTAAAAATCTAAGATCGTTTCTACTATCGAAATAAATTCCAAAACGTCTCAGATAGTCCGCCAGAGCGTTTACAGGCTCTAGCATGCCATTTTGTCTACTTCTAAAAGAGTAGGTGCCATTCTGATGCATTTAAAATTAGTTTACAGTTGTTTCTGTACAATCTTTAGCATTCTGCAATTACTGTCTATTAATTATAATATGTTACGTACTGCTAGTAGCATTTTGAGGTGATTAAGAAATCGCATTCAAACACCGAAATACCGTTACTAAAATTAAAAAAATCTAAAAGCGTTTCTACTATCGAAATGTTATCCAAAACGTCTTAGATTGTTTGCCAGAGCGTTTACAGGGTCTAGCATGCCATTTTGTCTACTACTCAAATAGCGGGCGCCATTCTGTATCATTTAAAATTAGTTTACAGTTGTTTCTGTACAATCTTTAGCATTCTGCAATTACTGTCTATTAATTATAATATGTTACGTACTGCTAGTAGGATTTTGAGGTCATTAAGAAATCGCATTCAAACACCGAAATAGCGTTACTAAAATTTAAAAATCTAAGAGGGTTTCTACTATCGAAATAAATTCCAAAACGTCTCAGATAGTCCGCCAGAGCGTTGAAAGGCTCTAGCATGCCATTTTGTCTATTTCTAAAATAGTAGGTGCCATTCTGATGCATTTAAAATTAGTTTACAGTTGTTTCTGTACAATCTTTAGCATTCTGCAATTACTGTCTATTAATTATAATATGTTGCGTACTGCTAATAGCATTTTGAGGCGATTAAGAAATCGCATTCAAACACCGAAATACCGTTACTAAAACTAAAAAAATCTAAAAGCGTTTCTACTATCGAAATGATATCCAAAACGTCTTAGATTGTTTGCCAGAGCGGTAACAGGGTCTAGCATGCCATTTTGTCTACTACTCAAATAGTGGGTGCCATTCTGAAGCATTTAAAATTAGTTAACAGTTGATTCTGTACAATCTTTAGCATTCTGCAATTACTGTCTATTATTTATAATATGTTACGTACTGCTAGTAGGATTTTGAAGTCATTAAGAAATCGCATTCAAACACCGAAATAGCGTTACTAAAATTTAAAAATCTAAGAGCGTTTCTACTATCGAAATAAATTCCAAAACGTCTCAGATAGTCCGCCAGAGCGTTTACAGGCTCTAGCATGCCATTTTGTCTACTTCTAAAAGAGTAGGTGCCATTCTGATGCATTTAAAATTAGTTTACAGTTGTTTCTGTACAATCTTTAGCATTCTGCAATTACTGTCTATTAATTATAATATGTTACGTACTGCTAGTAGCATTTTGAGGTGATTAAGAAATCGCATTCAAACACCGAAATACCGTTACTAAAATTTAAAAAATCTAAAAGCGTTTCTACTATCGAAATGTTATCCAAAACGTCTTAGATTGTTTGCCAGAGCGTTTACAGGGTCTAGCATGCCATTTTGTCTACTACTCAAATAGCGGGCGCCATTCTGAATCATTTAAAATTAGTTTACAGTTGTTTCTGTACAATCTTTAGCATTCTGCAATTACTGTCTATTAATTATAATATGTTACGTACTGCTAGTAGGATTTTGAGGTCATTAAGAAATCGCATTCAAACACCGAAATAGCGTTACTAAAATTTAAAAATCTAAGAGCGTTTCTACTATCGAAATAAATTCCAAAACGTCTCAGATAGTCCGCCAGAGCGTTGAAAGGCTCTAGCATGCCATTTTGTCTATTTCTAAAATAGTAGGTGCCATTCTGATGCAATTAAAATTAGTTTACAGTTGTTTCTGTACAATCTTTAGCATTCTGCAATTACTGTCTATTAATTATAATATGTTACGTACTGCTAGTAGCATTTTGAGGTGATTAAGAAATCGCATTCAAACACCGAAATACCGTTACTAAACTAAAAAAATCTAAAAGCGTTTCTACTATCGAAATGATATCCAAAACGTCTTAGATTGTTTGCCAGAGCGTTTACAGGGTCTAGCATGCCATTTTGTCTACTACTCAAATAGCGGGTGCCATTCTGAAGCATTTAAAATTAGTTTACAGTTGTTTCTGTACAATCTTTAGCATTCTGCAATTACTGTCTATTAATTATAATATGTTACGTACTGCTAGTAGCATTTGAGGTGATTAAGAAATCGCATTCAAACACCGAAATACCGTTACTAAAATTTAAAAAATCTAAAAGCGTTTCTACTATCGAAATGATATCCAAAACGTCTTAGATTGTTTGCCAGAGCGTTTACAGGGTCTAGCATGCCATTTTGTCTACTACTCAAATAGTGGGTGCCATTCTAAAGCATTTAAAATTAGTTAACAGTTGTTTCTGTACAATCTTTAGCATTCTGCAATTACTGTCTATTAATTATAATATGTTACGTACTGCTAGTAGCATTTTGAGGTGATTAAGAAATCGCATTCAAACACCGAAATACCGTTACTAAAATTTAAAAAATCTAAAAGCGTTTCTACTATCGAAATGATATCCAAAACGTCTTAGATTGTTTGCCAGAGCGTTTACAGGGTCTAGCATGCCATTTTGTCTACTACTCAAATAGCGGGCGCCATTCTGAAGCATTTAAAATTAGTTTACAGTTGTTTCTGTACAATCTTTAGCATTCTGCAATTACTGTCTATTAATTATAATATGTTACGTACTGCTAGTAGCATTTTGAGGTGATTAAGAAATCGCATTCCAACACCGAAATACCGTTACTAAAATTTAAAAAATCTAAAAGCGTTTCTACTATCGAAATGATATCCAAAACGTCTTAGATTGTTTGCCAGAGCGTTTACAGGGTCTAGCATGCCATTTTGTCTACTACTCAAATAGCGGGCGCCATTCTGAAGCATTTAAAATTAGTTTACAGTTGTTTCTGTACAATCTTTAGCATTCTGCAATTACTGTCTATTAATTATAATATGTTACGTACTGCTAGTAGCATTTTGAGGTGATTAAGAAATCGCATTCAAACACCGAAATACCGTTACTAAAATTTAAAAAATCTAAAAGCGTTTCTACTATCGAAATGATATCCAAAACGTCTTAGATTGTTTGCCAGAGCGTTTACAGGGTCTAGCATGCCATTTTGTCTACTACTCAAATAGCGGGCGCCATTCTGAAGCATTTAAAATTAGTTTACAGTTGTTTCTGTACAATCTTTAGCATTCTGCAATTACTGTCTATTAATTATAATATGTTACGTACTGCTAGTAGCATTTTGAGGTGATTAAGAAATCGCATTCCAACACCGAAATACCGTTACTAAAATTTAAAAAATCTAAAAGCGTTTCTACTATCGAAATGATATCCAAAACGTCTTAGATTGTTTGCCAGAGCGTTTACAGGGTCTAGCATGCCATTTTGTCTACTACTCAAATAGCGGGCGCCATTCTGAAGCATTTAAAATTAGTTTACAGTTGTTTCTGTACAATCTTTAGCATTCTGCAATTACTGTCTATTAATTATAATATGTTACGTACTGCTAGTAGGATTTTGAGGTCATTAAGAAATCGCATTCAAACACCGAAATAGCGTTACTAAAATTTAAAAATCTAAGAGCGTTTCTACTATCGAAATAAATTCCAAAACGTCTCAGATAGTCCGCCAGAGCGTTGAAAGGCTCTAGCATGCCATTTTGTCTACTTCTAAAATAGTAGGTGCCATTCTGATGCATTTAAAATTAGTTTACAGTTGTTTCTGTACAATCTTTAGCATTCTGCAATTACTGTCTATTAATTATAATATGTTACGTACTGCTAGTAGCATTTTGAGGTGATTAAGAAATCGCATTCAAACACCGAAATACCGTTACTAAAATTTAAAAAATCTAAAAGCGTTTCTACTATCGAAATGATATCCAAAACGTCTTAGATTGTTTGCCAGAGCGTTTACAGGGTCTAGCATGCCATTTTGTCTACTACTCAAATAGCGGGTGCCATTCTGAAGCATTTAAAATTAGTTTACAGTTGTTTCTGTACAATCTTTAGCATTCTGCAATTACTGTCTATTAATTATAATATGTTACGTACTGCTAGTAGCATTTTGAGGTGATTAAGAAATCGCATTCAAACACCGAAATACCGTTACTAAAATTAAAAAAATCGAAAAGCGTTTCTACTATCGAAATGATATCCAAAACGTCTTAGATTGTTTGCCAGAGCGTTTACAGGGTCTAGCATGCCATTTTGTCTACTACTCAAATAGTAGGTGCCATTCTGATGCATTTAAAATTAGTTTACAGTTGTTTCTGTACAATATTTAGCATTCTGCAATTACTGTCTATTAATTATAATATGTTACGTACTGCTAGTAGCATTTTGAGGTGATTAAGAAATCGCATTCAAACACCGAAATACTGTTACTAAAATTAAAAAAATCTAAAAGCGTTTCTACTATCGAAATGATATCCAAAACGTCTTAGATTGTTTGCCAGAGCGTTTACAGGGTCTAGCATGCCATTTTGTCTACTACTCAAATAGCGGGTGCCATTCTGAAGCATTTAAAATTAGTTTACAGTTGTTTCTGTACAATCTTTAGCATTCTGCAATTACTGTCTATTAATTATAATATGTTACGTACTGCTAGTAGGATTTTGAAGTCATTAAGAAATCGCATTCAAACACCGAAATAGCGTTACTAAAATTTAAAAATCTAAGAGCGTTTCTACTATCGAAATAAATTCCAAAACGTCTCAGATAGTCCGCCAGAGCGTTTACAGGCTCTAGCATGCCATTTTGTCTACTTCTAAAATAGTAGGTGCCATTCTGATGCATTTAAAATTAGTTTACAGTTGTTTCTGTACAATCTTTTGCATTCTGCAATTACTGTCTATTAATTATAATATGTTACGTACTGCTAGTAGCATTTTGAGGTGATTAAGAAATCGCATTCAAACACCGAAATACCGTTACTAAAATTTAAAAAATCTAAAAGCGTTTCTACTATCGAAATGATATCCAAAACGTCTTAGATTGTTTGCCAGAGCGTTTACAGGGTCTAGCATGCCATTTTGTCTACTACTCAAATAGCGGGTGCCATTCTGAAGCATTTAAAATTAGTTTACAGTTGTTTCTGTACAATCTTTAGCATTCTGCAATTACTGTCTATTAATTATAATATGTTACGTACTGCTAGTAGCATTTTGAGGTGATTAAGAAATCGCATTCAAACACCGAAATACCGTTACTGAAATTAAAAAAATCTAAAAGCGTTTCTACTATCGAAATGATATCCAAAACGTCTTAGATTGTTTGCCAGAGCGTTTACAGGGTCTAGCATGCCATTTTGTCTACTACTCAAATAGTAGGTGCCATTCTGATGCATTTAAAATTAGTTTACAGTTGTTTCTGTACAATCTTTAGCATTCTGCAATTACTGTCTATTAATTATAATATGTTACGTACTGCTAGTAGCATTTTGAGGTGATTAAGAAATCGCATTCAAACACCGAAATACCGTTACTAAAATTTAAAAAATCTAAAAGCGTTTCTACTATCGAAATGATATCCAAAACGTCTTAGATTGTTTGCCAGAGCGTTTACAGGGTCTAGCATGCCATTTTGTCTACTACTCAAATAGCGGGTGCCATTCTGAAGCATTTAAAATTAGTTTACAGTTGTTTCTGTACAATCTTTAGCATTCTGCAATTACTGTCTATTAATTATAATATGTTACGTACTGCTAGTAGCATTTTGAGGTGATTAAGAAATCGCATTCAAACACCGAAATACCGTTACTGAAATTAAAAAAATCTAAAAGCGTTTCTACTATCGAAATGATATCCAAAACGTCTTAGATTGTTTGCCAGAGCGTTTACAGGGTCTAGCATGCCATTTTGTCTACTACTCAAATAGTAGGTGCCATTCTGATGCATTTAAAATTAGTTTACAGTTGTTTCTGTACAATCTTTAGCATTCTGCAATTACTGTCTATTAATTATAATATGTTACGTACTGCTAGTAGCATTTTGAGGTGATTAAGAAATCGCATTCAAACACCGAAATACCGTTACTGAAATTAAAAAAATCTAAAAGCGTTTCTACTATCGAAATGATATCCAAAACGTCTTAGATTGTTTGCCAGAGCGTTTACAGGGTCTAGCATGCCATTTTGTCTACTACTCAAATAGTAGGTGCCATTCTGATGCATTTAAAATTAGTTTACAGTTGTTTCTGTACAATCTTTAGCATTCTGCAATTACTGTCTATTAATTATAATATGTTACGTACTGCTAGTAGCATTTTGAGGTGATTAAGAAATCGCATTCAAACACCGAAATACCGTTACTAAAATTAAAAAAATCTAAAAGCGTTTCTACTATCGAAATGATATCCAAAACGTCTTAGATTGTTTGCCAGAGCGTTTACAGGGTGTAGCATGCCATTTTGTCTACTACTCAAATAGCGGGTGCCATTCTGAAGCATTTAAAATTAGTTTACAGTTGTTTCTGTACAATCTTTAGCATTCTGCAATTACTGTCTATTAATTATAATATGTTACGTACTGCTAGTAGGATTTTGAAGTCATTAAGAAATCGCATTCAAGCACCGAAATAGCGTTACTAAAATTTAAAAATCTAAGAGCGTTTCTACTATCGAAATAAATTCCAAAACGTCTCAGATAGTCCGCCAGAGCGTTTACAGGCTCTAGCATGCCATTTTGTCTACTTCTAAAATAGTAGGTGCCATTCTGATGCATTTAAAATTAGTTTACAGTTGTTTCTGTACAATCTTTAGCATTCTGCAATTACTGTCTATTAATTATAATATGTTACGTACTGCTAGTAGCATTTTGAGGGGATTAAGAAATCGCATTCAAACACCGAAATACCGTCACTAAAATTTAAAAAATCTAAAAGCGTTTCTACTATCGAAATGATATCCAAAACGTCTTAGATTGTTTGCCAGAGCGTTTACAGGGTCTAGCATGCCATTTTGTCTACTACTCAAATAGCGGGTGCCATTCTGAAGCATTTAAAATTAGTTTACAGTTGTTTCTGTACAATCTTTAGCATTCTGCAATTACTGTCTATTAATTATAATATGTTACGTACTGCTAGTAGCATTTTATATATATATATATTTGCGAGATTCTACGGCGATCGCCGCTTTTCGCTTCTTAGACGCCACGCTTTACGATCTGTCCAATCGTTATCTTGCAGATTTCTTGATGGCATGGCTTCCTGTACGCGTTGTTTCCATTTCGTGCGTGGTCTTCCTCGTTTTTGTCTTTCCCATGGAACCCAATTGTATAGCCTAATTGGCCATCTTGCATTTGGCATTCTGCGTAGGTGCCCATACCACAGCAACTGTTTCTTTTCAACTGTATCTACGATTGAATCGTCTACTTCCATCCTTTCTAGTATTTCTTCATTTCTAATTCTATCCAATCGAGAAACTCGGCAACTTCTTCGGTAAAAATCCATTTCTAGAGCTCTCATTCTTCTTTCTAGTGTTTTGTTCATTATCCATACTTCTGATCCGTAGGTGCTTACACTTTCTGTAATGGTTTTAAATATTGTGATTAAGAAATCGCATTCAAACACCGAAATACCGTTACTAAAATTAAAAAAATCTAAAAGCGTTTCTACTATCGAAATGATATCCAAAACGTCTTAGATTGTTTGCCAGAGCGTTTACAGGGTCTAGCATGCCATTTTGTCTACTACTCAAATAGCGGGTGCCATTCTGAAGCATTTAAAATTAGTTTACAGTTGTTTCTGTACAATCTTTAGAGTAGAGGGAAGTGGATGGTTCTGGAACCTCCCCCCCACCACTTGACCTTGAGTTCAAGGCCAAGGCCACATTCAATCCCAAGGTCACATGCAAGGCAAGGCCACGTGCAAGCCCAAGGTCATGTTCGAAGCGAGGCCACGTTCGGAGCGAGGCCACGTTCAAGGTCAAACCCGCGTTCGAGGTTGAGGCTACTTTAAAAAAATTCAAGGTCAAGATCGCGTTTACGGCCAAGGGCATAGAAAGAGTTAAGTAGTGCTTAGAACAGACTGCGCTTAACATATTTATTTAAAAAATTAGGCATGAAGTAAACGCCTAGGATACTTCATGTCTAAATTATGACTCGACTAGGATTCGAACCTAGGTCTCCCTGTATATCTGCAATCTGCAGCCGAGGGTATCTTTACCTCTAGACCATCGAGTCGGATAGAATATTTGGTTACTCATCCAGAGTACCTTCGTAGAGTGAAAGATACACATAATTTAATAAAAAAAGTTATATTTAAGATGCACATACAAAGAGTAATTACAGTAGTGGCTAGACTAAATGATTATAATACCAACAGATTAAGAAATACGTTACAGACATACACATTAGAGCGAATAAAATAGTGCTTAAAACAATAGTAGATATACAGCAGGAATTATCCGCGGGCGAGAGCAGCTTCTTCAAGACATCAGGTTTATTTTTTAGCAAAATCGTTTGCCAATTCGTATCTACCGCATATGAAGGGAAATGGTATTTTATCTTGAACGTTAAAACGTTATGTTCAGTAAAGTTGTTCACTTGTATTTTAAAAACGGAAATAGTTGTCAAGGAACTGGTATCCATTTTACGCCACGTCACGTTGTGCACTCCATCATTGTAGGCGAAAGAAGCTGAACTGCACCGCGGCGGTTGAAGGACGTAGAGAATCCCATCATGAACTGCAGCGAGAGCAACCAAAAATTGTATTGGTAGCATGTTCAACAAGTCGATGGCAACTAGTGAATGGTTTGGCGCCGCACTTTGCATCACTTATGACAACAGCAACCTTTTGTTTTGTCGGCCGCACCCGTTCCATTGTTGCCAGCCACATCTACTCCTGGGGAAAAATGCATCGCATCGAAAAGTTGATAAGTCAAGTCTTCGATGGTTTGTAATTGCTGGTAGACCTTGGCAATTTTGCAGTTGGGTGACCAACGGAGGTGTTCAGATAGGGGTTTGTCATTGCGCTCCCAACCAGAAATTTGAACTCCGCAGTAGAAACACTGTACACAATTAATCGTGTCGCTGATGCAAAAGAAACCGGCACTTGCTAGCGATTCTGGAGTTTGACCTCGACTCCAATCGCCGAATGTTCGTAGCCGTTTGGAGTAGCTCCCAAATTCTGGATGTCGAGGTTCTGAGCTCATGATGGCAACTAACTACGCACACGTTTGTGAAAGTTTTATATTCTACAATTCAAGGTCACAATCTCGAAACTTTAAAATAAAACCACAGAAATATTTCTAAATATATTTATTTATTTCCAAGTATAAGTTATATATGTAACTTCCCCATCCTCCAGTAGGCCTAGGTACCGGTCCACTGGCTTGAAGATGTTGGTCTGCCACCACACAGCTGACGATCCGTCGAAGACTGCAGGCCACGTCCGTAAGGTGGTCGTCTCCGCTAGGGTCTCTCCTTGTAGGTTCAAGGGGTACTCCATTGTGACCACTGCCTGGAGAGACCGTTGAGAGGATGCTGGAGGGCAACTAGCCAAAAACCGGCGAAAATGACGGTAAAATTGTTCTGCATTCTTAAAGTTAGTTGCCATAGCTGCTTGATGATTATGGTAGGTGCTGGAGGATTATGATGACTGTTACAGAAAACAGGCAACTTAATATAGGAGCGTAGTCAAGGATGGGAACGTAGAAGGTCAAGGGTCTTACCTTGAGATTCACATATAAAGCGTAACGTTTTTCCACCACGGCTACCAGTCATCATGCCTGATATTGTTGTTGATGCGCTCTTTGAAGATGCTCCTACATTTTACAAGGAGTTTGAATACTTCATCACCTCCGAACCGAGACCTCCATCAGCTCGTCAACTCCAGGCTGCCGTAACAATAGACTATTCCATGAGTCTTGGAAGCGAGCGCCTATGGCAGTCGACCCTCCTGAGGACGCTACCCACCACATACGAAGGTGACCCATTCCTGTGGTGGCGGCGGCATGTAGAGGTCCCCATCCAGCGCTTTCTCGCTCGGCTAGCAGATGGGGATGTAGTGTATATTACTTATTGTTGGCTTAATTAAATATATGTATATAAAGGGGTCTGTGTTTTATTGCACTCTTAGCGACGTCTATGATTATTGATATTTTATAAGTAGAAGCCCACGCTTTCAGTATTCATATCCAGTTCGACGCTTGAGCAATGCCTATCGATAAATTTGGTAAACATATGCATGCGAATTCCACGTCACACCCGCAGGTGTTTGTGGTTGAAGAGCTAAGCGAGCCTTTATATTATGATTTACAACTAGTATCCATTGCCGTCAATGATGATAGATGGTACATCCTAGCGCATGGTGACATCGAATATACTATTCCCTTCCGTGAAGCTGAAATAACAAACGTCTTACTTTATCCCGAAAATACCGAAATTTATATCAACAGGTTGGGGTCATATAAATTACACGAAATGATCGGGAAGACATTAAAAAAGGGTGATATGCTAAAATTTTGGGCAGTCAAGCCAAATATGTTATATGTGGAATTTCAACTCAAGGTTCCCATAATTGTTGAGTCCAAAAAGTTAGTGCAGTAAACATGACTTCAAGGTCGCGTTTACGGTCACCTCCTACCACATATAACCTTGGAAATGTGAAAATAAAAGCGCGTAGAAGAGTCGGCAAGGGTAGTAGCATCCGATAGTCGTGCAGAAATGGAAGCCTTGTTGAAAGCTATTGAGGTAGTTCAGAGTAATAAAGCAAGAAAGCCGCAACCACTGTTCTGTCCGGAACTTCTGAATAGTAGGACGTACAAATTAAATAAATCAAGTTCTAAGTACGTCAGTGTAGGGTTTGATTGGAGTTCGCAATTTAACCCAAGTATTATAATACGGGGTGCCAAAAATGACTGGGTGCAGTTAAATGAATGGGAGTGGACAGCTCTGATTGCAAATCAAGGAGTGATTTCCAACTACTTCTATTCTCTCGACGGTGAGTGGCCTGCTCTGGAAATAGGAAAGAAGAGCATTGTTTTTGAAGCGATCCAGACAAGGAAAATAATCAAATTGGAGGAAGTGGGCTTGTCAGAGGTGCGTTTAGCGAGCGAAACTGTAGAAGAATTGTGGCGCTTGCAGAAACTCGTGGAAGCGCGATTCGCACAATTAAAAGCGTTACACTTTGAGAGTTTCTATAAAGAAATAGTGAAGGGTGTAGCAAACCTTTGTGGAGACTGTTTAGTAAATGTATGGTCTGTAGTGGATCAGCTGGAGGAGAACTCTGAAAAGACTGCGTGTATGGTGGAAGTGCTAACGTTCGCAAGTTCTATGGTAAAGTGCGACATCGAAGTGGAAGCCCTGAGTCGTCAGTTGGCAGTGTAGTCATGTGGATGAATTATAGAGAGGCTGCTCGACCGGTTGCAAGAGACGTACCTAGTGCGGTTGAACGATTAGTGAGTTCGTTAAAGGATTTAGCTTTCGAAGCGTCGCACGAAGTCGTATATGGGTTAGGACGTTCCGGATTCAGTGACGAAGAGTTGTATAAAAAAGAAAAACAGTACAAAAACGGTGCAGCTGTCGGTCAACTATTTTTAGACGGAGCCATAAATGAAGGCCTCCTTGTAGATTTAATGGATAGTCTTGGCCTAAAATGGCATATGTGTGAAGTAAAAGCCTTTATAGAGAGGAAGGAAAATGAAGAAGAGCGTGCAGTTTGACGACTCGAAGAATAAGATGTACAATTTGCATACGTGGACGTATGCGTTTCGAGAAGCTCGGAGAGGACGGTGGGAACGAGAAGCTGTGGATAGGTTGCGGTTCCATCGGAGGATACTTACTATGGATGAAGTACTGCGAGACGTCTTGTGCGCCGAACATAGACGAACAATTTATGTAGAGCGCTTTTCCACTAGTACGTAGATGTTTAATCCGTGTAGTTAAACGGTATATATTGTAAACAAATAAAAACAATAAAAATTAAAAAAAAAAGGTTGTTTTATTCCATTATGTAGTGATTATAAATATGATACACGTTAGATAAAGCGCAATAACAAATCGGTTTGGAATGATATAAACAAGCGGGTTGTGATGGGGTGAGGGCCGGCCTTTCTTCCACTTCGATGATTGGGATGGTAGTAAAGCGGCGTAGAAAAGTTGCCTTTTCTCGACCTTTCACATATATTTCGGTGACACCTTGCAGAAGACGTCGTAAGATTGCAGAAAACATGTATGCTGGAGTAAATCCCTCATTCCAGTCGATGCAATGGTGATTAGTCATTACCCAGTGGGCTTGTTGTTGTAAATGAGGTGTTAAGGAATGGAGGGCGAAAGGGGGTTTAAAAATGTGGTGAGATACTGAGGTACCGTCGTAGGAGGCCAATTCTTTTGGGGTAAAGTGCTTATCGGACGTCTTAAAACCTTGAATATCGATAATGATCTTCATCGTATTAGGTATAGAGAGCATGGTCTAGTTACGCTAAAAGTCGAGGTGCAACTGAAGTGTTTTGCGAAATTACAGTTGTTTAACTGCTTTTGACAATGCGTTGTAAGTAAAAACCCGATCGTGAAGAACGAGACAATACGCAGTTGTGTTGGCTGGCACGTTAGCGGAAGTTTCAAATTCAACACGAAAAACGACAGCGTTTGCATGAAGGTAGTCTTTTTGATGGGAACAATCGATTACAACAATGGGCGCCTTGTCTGCAAAGTCATGGCGGGAGAAGAAGGGCTCATCAATTTTGCTATAATAAGATGATTGAAACTTGGAATACATGTCGTATAATGTTGCGTAATGATTGAGTGCATAATTGTTATGTAAATTGTCGTATGGGAATCGTTCGGTGTTCAGATAAACTCGGAAATTAGTAAGACCAATTTTATCGAAATTAGCATTGTCCTTAGCGATTAGCCCCGAACGACCTGATTGAAACCCTACGATGACATATCTGGGGGTTTGTAATTTTGTGCTTGTAGCGATAGCGTGAGAATGTTGAGTCACAGCATGAACACCGGGTATGATATGAAGCCGCCAGCTGCGAAATGCGACTTGAGTGTCAATATTTTTATCGATGTATTTGGTCAGGGCTAATTCTTGAGCAAGACCTGGAGTGATATGAGGAACCTTCCAATATAGTTTGTCAATCGTAACTTTAGCCGTCTCCCCTACGGTAGCACTGAATACGGCGTCGGCATCGGTATTGCTGCGAATTAATACGAGTTCTTGTCGGATGTTAAGTATTACTTTACCATAATCTTCGGCGAATCCTAACAGCATTCTCAACGGTATGCAGGCACTAAAGTTACCTTCCTGATCGGTAATGGGAGGATCGCCGCCGGCAAACCAACCTGCATTTTGAAGCTTTTTAACGTCAGCGGAACTGTAGGACACATATCCCTTAAGAGTAGACGTAATACCAGGTTTGGTGACAGAGTCGACAACGACGCCATTGATTTCGTATCGGATTTCGCTAAATAAGTGAGCCAAACCATTGTTAAGGAATTTAGCCGTTGTAACTTCACCGTTTTCCTTCCGCAACTTTCCCTCTAGGTACAGATAGCTCAGGCCGGGAATAGTTGACATATCTTCGGGAATTGGAATTCGAATTTCATCGTTATAGTCAAAACGGTTTGTATACGGTTGATGTGTGTGCAATTGATTGCTAATGATAGAAGTGTCGACGAGGACTCGCTCTCCAATATTTAAAATACTCATTACACTATTGTAAAGCCTAAGGACCGCAAGAAGTCTCTGTTTGCTTTAGTTAGCTGCGTGGTGGACGAAGCCGTACTGATCTTACTAGGGTGTGGGCGACGATTCTTATAGGAAGTAATACAGGGGTGGTACGGAGTGGTGAATCGAAAACCCATTAGTTTCTTTAAATGTAATGTTACCGTAACGGTCTCCTTACTAAAACTGACAGGATTATCAGATTGGTCTAGTATTTTAATAGTTAAGTTAGTGATCTGTTTCGTGCTGATCGGTAGATAGATGACAGGGTTAGGGGTTTCCACTATTTTGTACCCGGGTGGTACTATGGGGAAGAATTGGTGAATGATATGGCCGGGCTTACCATTTTTATATGAACCAACGGAGATGTTGCAATGAATAAGAATCGAGTTGATGTTCAAAATTTTTGTAACATGTTCAGCTGTGTGCCACATATCTGCAGCATAAACTTTTTTCTCAAAGCCTAACATGTCCCGGATAGTATTGTCGCTTTGAAAGTCGATTGGAACGGTGGACTTTATTTCGGTTTTTAAGGTGCTGTTGTTTCCACGTAGCAGTACCTGTTTAACACCCACATCAGAATCGAGTTGGTTATGTAAAAATTCGGCAATGTCGGTAATTTCATATGCTCCCTCCGGTATAATAATAGGAGGTTCTCCAACAAAATGAAATTCATTGTTGGGAGGTCTAACGTTTGGAACAGTATAGTAGGTTTCGAAACTTAACAATCCCAAGACGTATTCGCTACCATCGTCTAAAAAAATGGGAGGGTCAAAATTTGCAGTAAGAACAGATGAATTTCCCGTAAGAGTGAATATACTGGACATGATGAAGCGCGGCACTTAAACTGACGACAAAAGCGGTTTTGCAAAGTTATATAAGAATTTGAGACACAAATGTCCACATGTGTATGATGCGAGTTTTTGATATCTATTAGAGTTGTACATAATTGTGTTGTTGCTACCATCGCTGCGAAAGTAGTTTACTAATTCGGGGGGAGGTTGTAAGCGACCTATGCTATCGAAATACAGAACAAATCGATCAGCTTTAACGTAGGCTGTCCAATGTGTGCCAGGTCCAACATCATCGTCTAAGTTAGTAACACCACATTCTCGTTGACGAATTTTGTCAGGTAGGGCATCTCGCATAAATATCCCCCTAAAATGGGGAATTTCTAAGCGTTTAACGTACTGTGCAATATCGATGTTCGTCAACGCTCGGCGTGGTAGCTTCAACGGTAGTTTTTTGACTGATACGGTCGTAGATATAGCCCTTTTCCTCGAGCAATGGATTCCATAGCTTTGTTATGTCGCTCTTTTTCCTGGAGATCCTTTTTAGAAGCCTTTGAGTCGCCAACCGCTTTAGCGACTGCTGCAGCACCGCCTCCGAGAGACCCCAATGCTCCTAATGCAGCAAGTATGGGTACAAGCGGCAATATACCTCCTCTCTTGGGAACAGGTACTACTCTAGAACGAATTCGGCGTTTCCTTCGCGATTTAAAAACGACCGCGCCTCCAATACGTTTACGCCTACTACACCTTGTACGCTTCCGTTTTCTAGATACCCCCGTACCAAATTTTTGCGCAATACCGGCAATAGGTAGTGCACGCTTTCGTTTCCGGGAGACTCTCACACCAACAGTGGGTTGTGTACGCTTCCGTTTTCTAGATACCCCCGTACCAAATTTTTGCGCGGCAATAGGTAGTGTACGTCTTCGTTTCCGGGGTGTTTCCATAGCAGCAATGGTTTCTGTACGCTTCCGTTTCCGGGAGACTCCCATGCCGAGTTTGGTTTTCCCTTTCATAATCCCTGTAACAGCAAGAGCTGCCGCTCTTTCTCCAAGAGTAGAGTCTTTTGCTTTAACGCGTTCCCAAGCTTTCTGTGCAAGAACTTTATCCGCCGCGTGACGTGTCGAAAGATTGCTGGATTGTGAGTATGCGATGTCGTGTTGCTTGCAAGCCTCGTCCAGAGGGTTTCTTCCTCTATCACCTCGAGAAAGTCGTTTGTTTAAACGAGTGCCAGGTCCGCAAAACTTGTAACCTGGTATATGTAATTCGAAAGGCAACTTGTCAATAAGGGTGTTCAACAAACCGCGACCTTTCCGTCTTACGATTCGACGACGACTACGAGTTTTACGTCTAGTATAACTCATCTTAAAGAAACGCTCGTCGAAGAGCGACTGACGATGTGAAGCTCAAAGGGGTAGATATATACTTAGCACAGCGCGGTTAGAAGCTAGTTCGCCCCCGTCCGAAAACGATGAAGAACGTCAAACTTGTGAAACAAAAATGTTCGCTGCCGGTAGTAAATCATACAGTAAATTCCATGTCACAGAGGTTCAGACGACACGGCACTTTACTGGGTATAGGATGTAAAAGGGGTTTGATCATTGGTCCTTCCGGCTCTGGGAAAACCAATGCGATGATCAGTCTTTTGGTGCACCGCAATGGGGTGCGGTTTCACAACTTGTATTTGTATTCCAAAACCCTTGACCAACCTAAATACAAATTTCTGAAGATACTTCTGAAGTCACTAAAAGAAATCGGATTCTACGAATTCAGCGAGGAGTGTGAGGTTATCAAACCACACGAGGCGAAAGAAAATTCTGTTATTGTGTTTGATGATGTGGCATGCGACACTCAAAGCATAATTAGAGATTATTTTAGTTTCGGACGTCATCGAAATATAGATTGTTTTTACCTCTGTCAGACTTACTCATCAATCCCGAAACAACTGGTACGAGATAATGCAAATATCATAATCGTATTCCGGCAAGACCACACCAATCTTAAACACATTTACGATGATCATGTAAACACAGACATGTCATTCGAAAAGTTTAAAAACTTATGTTCCCACTGTTGGATCAAAGATCATGGATTTTTAGTTATCGACAAAGAAAGCGAAATCAACGCCGGTCGTTATAGAAAAGGGTTTGACAGTTATTTCACTATATAGGCATGGACCACTGCTGTACAAATTATTAGTCTACGAACAACGACAGTAATAGCAACATGGACAAACGGTTAGTAAGCGATCTTATTAAAGCTAGAAAGGCTGTCAGGCGGAAATATGAAACTTTAAAAGCAGATATCGCCGAATCGCGGACGGCTCTTGCGGAGCAATTTAAACCAATTTCCCAACCACTCACGGAATTGCTAACATCCATCAAGCAAGAAGGCGGTCAAACAATACAGCAAGAAGTAGGACCTATGCTGAGAACCATCAAACGACGAGTGTCCACACCATCTATCCTACCCCGTCCGAGAAATGGTAAAACCCCCGTACGAGCGTCAACCCCCGACATTGCCATTCTCGGACCATCGACTTCAGCGTTGGTAACATCCACACCTAGATTTCTTGACAGAGAAGTATTGTATGAGAGTTTACCGGATGAGGAGCAACAGGTGGAGGCTCAAGAAGAAGCGGCAATTGAAACTTCGGTAGCAGAGGCTAGGGAAACCGTGCGACAAATGATGGAACCGGAAGTTCTAGGGGAATACCTGGAACAGTTCTCAGGGTTAGCTAGAAAATATATCGAGGGAATGATACGAGATACAGAGAGCAAGTACGATCTCCACTATGGAGTTCGATGGGACATAGACACTGATAAATTTGCAATTGGAAATAAACAGCTTACTTTTGAGGGTCAGGACATGGTTATTACAGATCACGGAAATAGAATAGTATACAAAGGCACCCCCGGCTTTTACGAATTAATGTTCTTAAAGAAACCGATAACTTATACAACCAAAGACCATGAAAATTACTATGACATAGTGAACCGGTCCGCCGCAAATCGTAAGAACTACGATCCAACCCAAGGGATAAGCGGTAACGCCGGCTCAAAATATATGAAAATAGTACGCCCCCTGGCTACCTCCTCCGGCATTAGACAACCTACCAGAGCCGCATCGAGAGTGCAGCGTACCGGAAGGGGGTTATTAACAGTAACCAATAAAAAAGTGGAATTTGTTCCTTGGAAAGATCCAAATTCATTAGTGGATCGTCTGCGCATATTACTAGCCTCTCAGGTAGCGGGGCACACCGGCCATTCCAACGAAATCGTAAGCATCACCCAAGCTCTACGAGAAGCAAAAATAATTCACTAAGACGAGTACAAAAGCAGAGGACCTATTGAATTACGATCAGAAGGTGTTAGACGATAGAGTAATGCCCATAGACAAATTTGGACGCCACTACCATAGCGCGCGCTACGGTTCTCATCGCAAACATATCTTTATGAAAGTTCAAAATGTAAACCGACTCCATATAGAGGTACCACTGCTGCTAGTGGGGCGTGGTTATGATGAAAGCGGATATTCCAAAATTTTCGGTAATAATGAGTACATTTTTCCTTTAACGATCGGTGAGATCATAAGTGTTCAAGTCAACGGACCTTTGGTAGTATCACACATCAACGGCATCAAACACGACACGCTTGTCGGTAAGACATTGCGGCGAGGAGATAAACTGAAATTCGAATCCATAAACACTAAGTTATACGTGCAACTGCTGCTTAAATGTCCCATAGCAGTCGATACAGCAACATTCGGCAATGAGTCCTAAGGAGGATCTAGTTACAGAACTTCACAAACCAGCGCGAAGAAATTTCAAGAGACGACGGGTGATTCTCAAAGGATTGCATGATTTACTACAAGCGGATTTGGTGGAGATGCAACCATATGCACGAAGCAATAAAGGTTATCGATACATTTTAGCTGTTATTAATGCGTTTTCTAAATACTTGTGGGCTCTCCCGGTAAAACGAAAAACGGGAAAAGATGTAGCAGCAGCTATGCGAAAAGTTCTTGCTAATATGAAGGTATCTCCAAAAAACGTACAAACCGATTTGGGAAAAGAATTTTATAACAGCGATTTTCAAGCATTGATGCTACGTTACAAGATAAATCATTACAGCACGTATTCAACTATGAAAAGCAGCATCATAGAAAGATGTAACCGCACCCTTAAGAACATGATGTGGAAGCAGTTTAGTTTGCAAGGGTCCTACAAATGGTTGGACATTCTGCCCCAACTTTTAAGCAAATATAACACAACCAGGCATAGCACAACAGGTATGAAGCCGGCTGAAGTTAATCTTAAAAATGCCAAACGTCTGTTACACACCGTGTACAGCCACACAAAAACTGTAGATCCGACACCTCAAAAGTTTCATAAAGGAGATTCTGCACGCATTAGTAAATATCGTTCGATATTTAACAAGGGCTACACACCCAGCTGGAGCAATGAAATATTCAAAATAGCCACAGTGCGACTTACAAATCTTACCACCTACAGACTCACCGATCAGGAAGGGCAAGAAATCAAAGGTGGATTTTACGAGCACGAATTACAGAAAACCAAACACTCGGACGTATACCTGGTAGAAAAGGTGTTGAAGAAGAAGGGTAATCAGCTTTACGTAAAGTGGTTGGGATTCGATAATCGTCACAATTCTTGGATATCCAAAAACAATGTTGTATAACTTATTATGATTCTATAGAACTCTTTCAATAAAACACTTTTTTGTTTTACTACCATTTATTTTCTTTAAATAAAAACTTTTTTATGTTTTACAGTAATTTATTATTGTAAATGCTAAACATGAGTGACTACAGTGTTAAATAACAAATATACTTGGTAATGCGGACCCAAACAATCAGATTTTTCGTAAAATTTAACTTACTACCTATATCATACAAGCTAGTGTTCTTAACCTATACTATAATTGCTATATACAATAACTAAACCTACAAAGTACAAGAAAGCCGTGTAGGACCTCTGCTGTTAAGTAATAACGAATACTGTTCCGCGAACATATTGCTACACCATCGTTTCGGCAATGCGCAGCAAGTTGTCTAGACGACTGTAAACATCTATATCACGGTGACCCCACGCTAAGGTTTTGGTAGTATTAGGAATAAGGAAACGTTTATCATCTCGCGAAGAAAGCGCAACCTTATTCATTAATTCGGTGTACATAGTGTGTAAATGGGAACGAAACACATACATCTGACAAAATACAACTTCCCTCTTGTTTTCGGCTACAGATTTATAAATTTCGGTGGTGAGGTGATTCCGAACAGCACTCTTTCTAACTCCCTTCGCCTTTTTGGCTTCCTTACCAACAGCGTTTACACAGTATGTTTTTGCACCGACCCCGTAATAGCTACACACAGCCACCCCAGCGTACTCATCCTTAAATTTGCCAACAACAGACTCGGTTCTCGAAATTCCGTGCAAACCATTCTTGTAATTTGATGTATCAAAGAGATCAAGGTGCTTTTGCATGTCCGCGTAAAAATTTTCAGTAAAAATTTCCAGGATGAATGAGTCAGTGTCCGAATAGAGTAGAGACACATTACGGCCGTATGTATGCTTCAAAAATTTGTAATAAAAATCGTACATTACCGTTTTCGAAAGATCTAAAACTGAGAAACCAACATAAATGGGTTTGTTATATAAAACCGACGTTCTGTTCATTTCCACTGCTATTAAATTTTCCCCAAACCGAATTCTATCTTTAAAGTTAGGTTTCGATATCAAAGCTTCTGCCCCCATTCTATTACCAATTTTCTCCCAATGACTAATTAACTTTACAACAACCCTTTTGTCCACGTTTTCCATGGTTTTACCAAAGACGCTATTGTTAGCTAGTTTGAATGAATTTCGGTTAAATTCATTGTCAGACTGGTTACGTAAATTTGTGTTTAAATCGATGTAGGATCTGAGCCATGGAGATTGTCTAAACTTAAGTATTTTATGTGTTTTAACCAAAATCAAACCGGCCTCTAAGCATTGCCTCAAATTTCTGTAGTGAATAATATAATTGTGTTTGTCATACAAATTTGGAATTAATTTTGCATTTTTAAATTTTCCCTGTGGAGGCACCAATAGCTCGGGGCAAAAGGGGAAGTCATTGTGATCGTCATGTAAATTTTCAGGGTACCGCAAGTCAACTTCCAACACGTACCCAGTATCTGAGTCGTCCAAAAATTTGAAATACGTCAAAAACTATCAATTTCCTCGTCAGTCAACCAAACAAAACCACCTTGCGGTAGAAAAACTGTCTCATACTATGGCCATAAAGGTTGGTGGCGTCTAAAAAAAAACAAGAAAAGAAAGTGGGCTTTTGAAGCGTCATAGTTAACCCGCAAATTTATTGTTGGCAATAGCCTTTCGCCCGACACAAGTACTAACTCCCCCACGAATACCCTTTCTAAAAAAGTGAAACATATCCATATCCGTCAACAGTTCCAACTCAACCCCCGTATATTTTAACATGGCGTCCCAACTTAAACCGGGGGCGGTGAAGTACTGCGCCCGGATTCTAAATTATATTGATTTAAATAAAAATTGCGAAAGTTTTCGGAAAACGTCTGCCAATATAAACACGTCACATTTGAGGGTAAACATCGGAATAGTCCGCCCAACGTTTCACATTCGAAAGTTTTTCCAGACCTTAACGGCCGCGCTCGTAATCGACCCCCAGTAATATGCGTCTCGGTTAAATGATCATAAAACTGGGCGATTGTGGGCAACGCCGGCTCGTCTAATTTTGTAAATGAATCCAGATACGAATAGGGAAACACACCTTTCTGTCTCATCAGTTCGAATTTGATGTCATGTCCGAATTGCTTATGAATTTCAACACACTGATCATCTGATAACGTGGCGGCCAGCGATGCTAAAGAAGAACTTAAAAATCGGTAACTATCTAAAAAATCGAATTTGCATATAAACGTTTTTTCCGTTTTTCCGTCAACAACGACTTCATCTACCCAAAGACGTTTGCCAAATGAAATATATTTTTCCTTATTTTCTGGAAATGACATCAAGCTCTTCGTTATTTTGAGCTAACTGTTTTACAAAAAGGTGGGAATCGTAATTTAAATTGTGAAAAAATACGGGAATAAAATTTGGAAGTTTATAATTTAGATTGCAATTAGAATGGGCAGCTCCCGATATTCTCCGGTCAAATGGTCGTGATCGCAAACCTTTACGTTCTCCTCTCCAAAAGGACGATTGCAAATATGACATGAAGCAGCATCCTTAAAATTTTGAATTTCTTGCGGAGCCAGAGGCTTGAGGGGTACAACATGCTTCAAACTGTTGGAATTATAGCGCTGCGAACGTCTCTGTCTAGACGTTCAACAAACACGTCCACAGCATCCTCACCCCTATAAATTTCGAATTTGGATAGAGTATCATCAAAAGAACATTTCAAATAATACGCGAAAGAATACGGTTTTTTGTGCTCGCACGTTTTGATCGTAATAAGGTCTTTCGCGATCCGGCTCCTGATCCCCACCATCGACAGGTGATAAAACTGTCTCGAAATCTGCATAGATGCAAAATGGCACTTTCAATTGCTTATGATAATTATCAAATTTAAGAATGTTCTGAGGCCTCACCTCCCCACACTTATCCGTGATCGGCTCTGTCGTAGGGGCTCTGTCGTAGGCAACTTTGTGCATACATGATTACAGTCAAAAAGCTTATGGTTCTCCAGATGGGCATCGGTGCGAAAGTAATTTAGACAACCATTACAAAAATGTTTCGCATTGGCCCTAGCCGTTATTTGCCGCGAAACTAACCTAGACAAATCAGCGATCCAACAGTAGTGGCTATTACCTTCGCCGTCTGTTAGAAGCAGTAAATTTATATGTCTCTTTTTTATACGTGGCGAATAGTACAGAGGTCCCACAACTTCATATATGGTAATATCGTTTTGAAAAGTTTTTTCCAACGCGTATACATTTATAGAAAGTTGAGGGTTATTTTTTTCAAATTTAGAAATATCGCGCAATCTAACAGGGAATTTAATGTCCTCAAAATTTAAAAAATCCCAGCAATCCGGATACGAACTCGTTCGATTAGACGGTCCATCTGGTTCGCAGAGGGCCGAGGTTACCGCCCACCCGAAACAACGCTCGTCCTTGACGTTTTGGACGTTCACGATCGCTTTCTTGGTCTGAATCTGCTCCGGGAGCGGGATATACGAAGACGCCCGAAACGGATTGAATTTATTTATATTTAATTCTAGGTACAGCAGCTGCTTCAAGATCCACCCTGTAAACATTTTGCGGTTAGTAACATTAACAAGAATTACAATTGTAATACACACCTGAATCGCGTTCCTCAAATTCGGACACCTTCTGGTCCAATATCCCCGTTAAATTATCATATAATTCGTTCAAGTCTGTACCGCGAGTTACCACCTCGTTGGTCGTATTAAAACTTTTGACGTCTTGTACATCTTGAGTCTCCAAAATAAAATACCCGAAAAGTTCGAAATTTAATTTTATACTGTTTAATTTGGTCAGTTGTCCTTCTATTAGACCTATAATTTTGTCTTTCAATTCCGTCATATATTCTACAACACTTATATGATAATTTTCCGTGGACACCCTGTAGCTGGCAACACGGGACTTGAAGGCGCTTGGAAGGGCTACCACTCCTTTCTCCAGGTGGATGACATCACACCGCCTCGTGTGACGATTGCTCCTCAGGTGTCCAACGAAACAAGTCCGACGAACATTTTCATCACACACGTCGCAGTATTGCGTCTTGGGGAGCTGTTCTGTTAAACCAAACGTTGGAAAACATGAAACACTACAATAGAGACGCACTCACCACCGCTGGAGTCATTAGGTCTTGGACGTTTACTCGCCGATGGTCCCTCACCAGCTGCTACCGAAGCCTCCATAGCGTCACCTGTAGGAAACACACAATCGATATAATCAACAGCAATCACCACGTTTCCACTTACCACTCGTCGATGGGTGGCCCAGCTCGTGGCGACAGCTATCTCTTCGATGGCGAAACAAATTGTCAGCTCTGGTGAAGGACTCTCCACAAGCAGTGCACCTGAACATAATGGCAAATTAGTCTCGCGCAATCGGTTAATATACTAATTGCGCGATTAGCTACCCAGCTCGAGGCTTACTATTCACAAACGCAATGAACACCTTTATTTATAAACACTGATTAACAAATTAAACCTCGAACGGATTACCCAGGTGTCACCACGGGGAGGATTCGCTTTGGACACCCTGGAGAGGATAGGGGGGCAAGGTTATTTGTGTTAGAGGTGTATGATATGTTAAACGATTATCTACTCGTTACTTAGCTTTTTTATCGAGCTCCTGACGTCTTGCACGAATCGCACTCTCCACAGCTAACAGATCTTCAATTAGCTCTAGCCTTGCTAACGCAGCATTCTTAAAGATGTCCATGTTAGTTGCGCTGTGGCCGTGGCGGATCTTAGGTAAAGCAGCTATGCTTTTTAGGTACTCATCATGCATCGTCGCTTCTAGGCTGGCGGCTCGAATTTCTAGGGAGCTAATAACAATATAAGCTACTAAACTGGGAAAAGCAGGTTCTAAACACCTTCAATGTTAAATAACATATATGGATAAAAAATAATATCTAATATACCATAGATAATGCTCTCCACTGCGAAGATCAGCAGCTTTCGCATCTATTGCATTCCGATTAGACACGTATTCACGTTCGGCACGCTGGGATGGCGAAATGTCATCCATGTCTTCCTCCTGCGGGGTAGACGTAATCGACACCACAGTATCGATTACGTCACTCCCAGTGGCTACAACAGCCACACCACCCGAAACCGGAGATGCCTGTACAATTACAGAAGGCACTGCGGCCACATTTTCCGAAGGTTGGATTGTTAGCCGCTTCGAAATTCGACTGGTCGGTCGACTTGAGCCGGAGTCTATCTCCAAACCATCTACAAGGGTTGTAAACTCTTGCGCCGCACCGTCGCCGGAAGCCGCCTTTTGCAATGGAATGTCGTCAAAATCGAACGCTTCCATAAACATTTCCGTTTGTGATAGATGCGGAGACTCAGATTGCATCGGCATATTTTGGAATTTTGCAGTAGACAGTTCACCAACTGTCCGACTATCAAATGTGGATACATTTTCCACTTGAACCTGAAATTCTCCCGTTTTCTTCTCAGTCTCCACATTCATATTCTCTATATATTTCCTAAAATTGAATTTTGCCGTTTTTTTTTTGTATTTTCTGACCTTTCTTTAAAGCTGATTTTAAAATTTTGCTCGAACCTTGGCTACTTGGAGAAATAATTTCGTAATTAGGAGCAATTAATACGTCACTTAAAACATTTATGGCGGCTGGCGGCAACGCCTGTGCGGAACTGGGGTGTGAAACGCTTGGTTCCGTGCAGGCGCAAAGTTTAACTTTACCCTTTTCCGATGTTTTCTTCAAGCTAAGCCTCGAGTATTTAGACATCTTTTTGGGTAGTAGAACACCTCTACAAGATTGGCACACAGTTGACATTGCAAAAGCAGGTAACAGAATGGTTTGCTGCAGCTTGGAGGTCTGCATTTATACGAAATGCGAAGGCCAACTTCAACTTTCAATATTAATTTAATTACGATGCTAATTTCCTTAAAGATATAGCAAAATTTTATTAAGAAAAGTTATTCAGAATGTAAAATTAAACCACTGTATGAATTTTCGCAAATATCTGATTACTTTGAAAAACTTCTCATTGTTTGCAATTATTGCGCTAAACCGAATTTTATTTTCAAAAGTGCTGCCTCGTTAGTTCATAATACGGCAAAATTTTATTAAGAAAAGTTGTTCAGAATGAGAAACTATATCCCTCTGTGAATTTTCGCAAATATCTGATTACTTTGAAAAACTTCTAATTGTCGGTAATTGTGCTAAAACGAAATTTATTTTCAAAAGTGCTGCCTCGTTAGTTCATATTACGGCAAAATTTTATTAAGAAAAGTTGTTCAGAATGAGAAACTATATCCCTCTGTGAATTTTCGCAAATATCTGATTACTTTGAAAAACTTCTAATTGTCGGTAATTGTGCTAAAACGAAATTTATTTTCAAAAGTGCTGCCTCGTTAGTTCATAATACGGCAAAATTTTATTAAGAAAAGTTGTTCAGAATGAGAAACTATATCCCTCTGTGAATTTTCGCAAATATCTGATTACTTTGAAAAACTTCTCATTGTTTGCAATTATTGCGCTAAACCGAATTTTATTTTCAAAAGTGCTGCCTCGTTAGTTCATAATACGCCAAAATTTTATTAAGAAAAGTTGTTCAGAATGAGAAACTATATCCCTCTTCGAATTTTCGCAAATATCTGATTACTTTGAAAAACTTCTAATTGTCGGTAATTGTTCTAAAACGAAATTTATTTTCAAAAGTGCTGCCTCGTTAGTTCATAATACGGCAAAATTTTATTAAGAAAAGTTGTTCAGAATGAGAAACTATATCCCTCTGTGAATTTTCGCAAATATCTGATTACTTTGAAAAACTTCAATTGTCGCAAATTGTACATAAATTTTCCATTGATACACTTGTTTACAAACTTTTAAGAGGATCCATCCTGCCGCATTTGCAAGGGTCGTCTAAAAGTCGAAGCAAACAAATAAAAGGAGCATTTGCCCGGATCAAAAGATGTTTTTAACATAGTGTAAATTTTCCGTTGAAGTCAGTTGTTTACAGAAATGCAGATGCATCCTGCTGCATTTGCCCAGGTCGTCTCAAAGTCGAAGCAAAAAAATAAAAGGACCATTTGCCTGGGTCAAAGATGTTTTTAACATAAGTGTAAATTTTTCCATTGACGTCACTCTTGTTTACGAAGCAGAAATGCATTTGCAAATAATACGTCCAATTATGATTTGCACGACTTTTTCATAACAAATTGTAGTTTGCATTATTACTAGGAAGCGAATTAACTATTGTTTTAAAAAATATTATTAGTCACATGTATTTTTTAATTCATATCACTTTTAAAGTGCATGAATTATTTATTGATTATTACCGTTTTAAACAATGCCACCACGTCAATTAAACTTTACTACAAGTTATGCATTATTGGCTTTTCGCGTACTTATTAAAAATGATATGAATTAAAAATTACATGTGACCTACCCTGCAGAAAGCAAATTTCACCATATGCAATTATTATGCTACTTAAAATAAATAATTTAAATACATATTACAAAATATGCCGTGTCTGGTATTAAAAAACGTGTTTTTTTTATGAGAAAGCTAATGCTGTTACAAAAAAATCAGTTAATTTAAAACTATGATTAGATAGCGCCGTAATTAGCAAACATTAAAAATTTGCTGCATAATTTGTCAACCCTTCCCTCCAAGTCGAGATGTAGGTAGGAGAGATTTGTATATAAAGCAGCCGCTGTTGCATTACAAAATCACAGTTTCCTCAGCTGCAACAATCTGCTCCATTGGTAAGATATGTTTGTATATATGTTTTATTTTATATGTCCATGTCTTAAAATTCTTGTATCATCATTATTAAGATATTTGATTAGAATTTTTTTGCATTGTACTGTTACTTCGCTATTCTAAATTCTCAAACATTTTTCAGATAAAATCAGAATGGGTAAGACGCTTATTTTTTTTTGTATTCTAAACAGTATACATATAAGAAATTTACAGAAGAATTCCTAGATTCCATCGTACTAGGGGCTGCCATGTCAGCGTTCGGTAATTTTTTTTGTAAATTTTAATAGTTGATGTAATACATTTTTATACTTTTAGAACTGCAGCTGGTGGCGCATATCGCGGAGAAATATGACACTGTAAGAAAAATATATATATATAAATCTGGTTCACAATAAGTTTCTTTTTAGAACGACATAGCCTTGGTTAAAAATTCAACCTACATCCCAGAAGCCACCCTGCTAGAGGTGGGGTGGTTTCTGGGATGTAGGTTTAAAGTATATAGAGACCTAGAATTACCAGACATGCTGTGGCTGATCTACGTGAGTATAAGTTGATTTGCTTCTTTGAAGAAACTAAGTGTTCTTTTTACAGCAAATGTGAGGCCACCCACACCGTTCTAGGTTAGGTTAGTTTCTAAGTTAGTCAGTAAGTTATTTGTATAATAAACGTTTTAAAATTTTTAATTTTTTATTACATCGTTATAACTACATGATAAACACTTATTGTTCCAACGTTTGCTGTTGTTGGGCGTATTGTTTAAACACAATATCATATCTAATGACGTCCAAAGCATACTTTAGCATTTCATGCATGCAGTATACATTTTCGGATTTTATTGGCGGTAACGCATCCTCAATGCTTCGTTTAAAGTCGCCGGGTAAATTCCAAACGCCTTGGATTATACTACTGTAGAAATTTTCAAAATTTTGACTTTTCAATAGTTCAGCTTTAGACTCCAGCAGCGGTAGCAACCCCCACAATTCTGCTACTGATTGCATACCGAGATACACTTGGGATCGCTTAAGTTCCTGCAGCACAATCACTTTCTTATTTCCGATTTTTTGGAAATATATTCGTTTGCCTGGACTTAATCCACCGGTTTTAAATCTCCATCTTCATAGTTAAAATGCCTGTTTATCACATCTTCATTTTTAAGAAAGACTTGCCACTCTCCTTCGTCTAACAGTATAAAATTGTTGTTAATCCCACTAATTAGCACTCCCGGCACAAACGATCCAAAACAGGTCAAACCCAAACTCACAGATTTATTTCTTGACTTATTCAGCGGATAACTTGTTGCGTTTAACAATACTGGATATAACACTTTCACTTTTTTCTTTGATACTCGCCCCTTGACAGTTTCACCAACCTTTTGTACTTGATCCATTGTTTTTTGCTAGTACAGCACACGATATACTACTGAACACAAAACTACACCTCATGTTATACCCAGTCTTCAAGGTTACTGTTGATGGCCTCGCTTCGAACGTGACCTTGGGCTTGCACGTGGCCTCGCCTTGCATGTGACCTTGGGATTGAAAGTGGCTTTGGCCTTGAACTCAAGACCAAGTGGTGGGGGGAGGTTCCAGAACCATCCACTTCCCTCTACTAAAAATGTTTCTATCCAGAACTATAGAAAATAAAAAAAAAACTTTTTTAATGCTGACTAAGAAAAACGAAGGAAATTTTTGCAACCAACTATTAAAGATGGTACGAAGATCCAACATCTGAAACGTAATCGTCAGTTATAGCTAATCTGCTAAACCACAGGGCTGTGCAAACACAAATAGTTCGGTGTGAGTTGGATTTGTTTGGTAGGGTTCCATGGAAAATCGAACTAGCTAGTTGAAGTTAACTTATATGAGAAAACAAACGAATACTTCATTGGATATCTTTAATTGCTTTAAATTAAAATAATTGTATTTCAAAATGATTCGTCTTAAATATTGTCCTAAAACCTTAACGTTCTAACAAACTTATTCGCATTTGTAAAACTTTTTTGTTTTATACTTTGTCTAGGTCGAATAGCAAAAGAATTCAAGCTAAAGCAAGCGGAAATGTTCAGTTATTTCTAACTGCTCTAGTAAGTTAAAAAAAACGAGTTTTTTGTGTAACACACTTTTTGCCTGTTGAAGTTTCCGAAATCACTATAACAATTCAAATAAAATATACGGTACCCCCCACCCCAGAAAAGCGCCCTTCGGTGCTTTCCAAGAATACTTCAACACTCAGCATCACTCCGTTTCCCTAGTACAATGAAATGTTGTGAACCAGTTATTTATCATAAAAATTGTCAATACACAATTCACTCCGGTCACAGTTCAATGTTATGAATCAGTCTATTGTTATAAAAACTATTGATGCGAGCCCTTCGGTGCTTTCCTAGAATACTTCGGCACCTTATCTTCGCGTTTATTATAAAATTGAATATGTTATTAATGAGTGCATTTAAGAAATCAGTTGAATGCTGTAAAAAATGCTGTTTGTTATATCATGTAAAAAATAAAAAGCAAAAATGTATTTTAATGCTTAACCAAAACAAATTTATTAATTATTTCATTTCAATCAAATTTTAACAAAAACAAAAAAATGAATTCATGAAATTAACTTAAATACTAAAAATTTGCAAATCTAATCAATTTAACTTTGTATGTGTTGTTTGCGATTCTTAAGAAACCGTGACAAAAAGACTTTTGAACAAGTTTAATTAAATTTAAAAAAAAAAAACTTGTAATCATCACCATCATCATCAGTAGATTTACTCTCTATATTTACATGTGATTATTATTAAGGAAAATAACAACAACCGGACGTATACGGACATTTTGAGGGCTGGCAACTATTGTTTGGATAATGGCACGTGGGTCACATCCATGGCACGTGTGAACTTAGAATAGGTTAACGATCATTTTTGAGTTGATGTCGGTATATCGAGACTTTGATTTTTATTTATACCGGGTGGTTGGTCATACCTCTGAACATAGGCAATTTACATGACTTATCATGGTTATGCATATTCTTGTTCACCATTTTTATGAAAAAAAAATGGTAGTGGCACTAAATTAAAGAGAATAATTTTCCGCGTCGTTTAGTAGTAAACACTTATTGGATAAAGTTAATATCTAAATTTTAAAATTAATATTTTATGCACAATTAACGTTATCCAACAACTTTGTTAATACTAAACGACGTGGAAATATATTCTCTTTAATTTAGCACCGGGAAAAATGGTGAGCAAGAATTTGCATAACCGTGATAAGCCCATGTATTTAATAGTTACTATATTGCTAGCAGGGCCTCGTCGAACTACGCGTCTCGTGCGCATGTCTGAAAATTCGAACTCCGCCTTTAGAAGCGAAGTTTAAACTTGACGGTGAGGTTCACTTCCCCACCGCGCGGACGACGCGCTTACGCACAGCTCACCAAATACATCGAAGAGTTGGTTGTCTGTCTCACTTAAGCTGTGACCTCCCCACTCATAGCCGCTAGCAATATAGTAAGTATTAAATATATGGATAAGCCATGTAATTTGCCTATGTTCAGAGGTATGACCAACCACCCGGTATGTCGGTTTTGCGAGGTTTTAGTGTTGTATGAAAAAGATCAGAAAGTGCCACATCTTTGGATTTTTGCCTTCGACTATACCTTAAAAGTTGATGTTGCTTTCATTTTCGGACGACCTATCGTATGAAAAAGATCCATGCTTCGGAATGGATCCTGGCGACCGGAATCGTGTACACGTACGAACATACGTACACCGCACACGCACAGCACGTTTCAGCACTCCCCCAATACTAGAGTACCTATATAAGATAAGAGTAAAGCAAACCATGACATTTGGGGATCCAAAAAAATGAAGTTTGTCTGAAATGCCATAGTTAACTACGTTACTTTGTTATTGTGTAGTTGCACATTTATTAATTATAGTTCTATGAAATGTATTGATACAACTAAGATACTATATTTATACGAGCAAGCTTGTTCGCCATTTTGAGTTACTGAAAGTGGCGGCAAATTCTAGTTACTTTCCAAATAGCATACGGTAAGTCGGAAAAACAACGATCATGTAATTTAATTTTATCCGTCTTAAAAAAGATTAGTTTTTAAACAAATAAAAAAAAACAGAAAAAAACGAAACGAAAACACTGTTAACTAACACGCACGTGGTTCAAACTAGAGAACTTTAATAGTACCTTAGTTCAAACAAGTGACGAGTGACAGAACTCAGTAGAACTGACAGATACAGTTGACAGCACAGAACAACACCTACACACTGTATATAGATTTAAATAACCACACTTGGATGAAGACTGTAATTATAACTAGCATCGTAATGGAATGCACCAAGATTTAAATCACCATGCAGTGTTTGTCTGGATCGAGCAGTACGTACTCCAACGGTTTCTAGTCTTGCTTGGTTGACACTGTTGACAGACAACAGAACGCACGGTCAGTGTTGTCAGATGGCGCTTATAAAAATTCCCGCCATGTTTAATTAAAATTCCCATATCCCAATCTTTTTTCCCACATTCAGTAATATTCTTGTTTTGCCATATTATACACTTCCATAACGGACACAAAATTGATATTAAAACCGAGATCAATGTTTATTAATTAAAATTCAAAATTCTGTAAATAAACACCATTTTAGAACTTTAGAAGTTAGCTATGTTATTCTACTTTACCAACACTGCATTTCCACAGCTCAATACCACCTAGAGGACACGGCCATGTACCACAGCAACAACTTTTTGGGAAGCGACATATGTTATATTTATCTGTAATTTGCTTTATAAATTACGACGCCTGCGTTGATTTAATAAATTACAATTTATAACGTAAAACGTATCTACATAAAATTCCGTGTTTTTTATTTCAGCCTATTTTTCCAATATTACAAATAAATTCGTTAAAAACTCCCCGTTTTCCCATTGCAAAAAAAAACGTCAAAAAATCCCATGGCATGGGAAAAATCCCACGATCTGACATCACTGCGCACGGTTACCGGTCAGCGCAGCCAATGGCTTAGCGCTAAAATCCCTGTGACACAAAATCTAGTGGGATAAGCTTGCCTGGTTAATAAAGCACTCTAGATACAACACAAGCAAAATTTATACAATAATATATTAGGAATTTTATATTGTTTATTCAAATTTAAACTACAGTTACGACTTTTGTTGGAACACTTACATTAATTACAATATGCCACTTAATACGTTAAAGAGATACGTGCTTTAATTCAAAGCAATAAAAATCTGGTGTGATACACTCACACAACTTCCTTTTACAGTGATCTTATAATTAGTCAAAAATCTCATTTTTAATTTTTAAATTTTTTTTAAAAATTTTCAAAAATTACAAAGTCTACAAAAACGGTACAAAATAGAGCGTTAGTTGAAGAGACAAATTTTCTCTAGAATTTTAAGGTGAATTCGAAAATGTAATAATATACCGGGTGTTTTATTTAAAATAGGAGTTAATAAAAAAAATAGAAAAAAAACAAAAGAAACCTAGAAGTATTCAACTGGAAAATCACCTATCTCACATCAATACACATTAAAAATGTAATAAAAATGTAAAGTTTAAAAAAATCGTTAGAGCCGTTTTTGAAAAAATCGAAAAAAACTGAAAAATCACAAGAGTAAACACCTACTTCCGGTTATGCGATTTTCTTCAAAAGCTTGCTGTCTTATCTACATAGTACACAAAACTTATATATGAAGTTTCAATGCCATACCTCTTTTCGTTTTTGAGATATTCTGTTCACAGACAGACACACAGACAGACAGACAGACACACAGACCAATGAAAAAAAAATGTTTTTTGGGATCAGGGGACTCTAAAACGTGAAGATCCGTTGAAAACTCAATTTCGAATTTTTGGGGTGAATCCAATACTTCCTTTATAGTAAAAGGAAGTAATAAATAAAATGATAAAAAATATATAAATGAGTAATTAACGAAACTGCATGTGTTATGTACGTATTAGAATATGCAAATAATAGAGAATAGAGACCAACATGTGGAGCATCTGCTAAAAAATATGCCACTTAATACGTTAAAGAGATACGTGCTTTAATTCAAAGCAATAATAAATAAAATGATAAAAAAAATATATAAATGAGTAATTAACGAAACTGCATGTGTTATGTACGTATTAGGGTATTAGAATATGCAAATAATAGAGAATAGAGACAAACATGTGGAGCATCTGCTAAAAAATATATGTTTTGTTCTTCTTTGAATGGATTGTGAATGAAATTGACTATTTTGCAACATTTTCCGGCAATAATAATTCTTAAATTTCTCCACATGCCTTGATTGCAAGCGCCCATGTCTGATGTTACAGAAACTTGTGTTTATTGCATGCTCCACAATATTAATTGAAATATCCGAGACTACTGAACTGTTAGTTCTTTCTCACGTAAAGTAGTAAGCCAACGTTTGCTTCCAACTAGTTGTGAGACCCCCTACAAATAATAGAAGGGTGAATATTAAAAACCTAATATTGTTCTTATATTTTATATACCTAACACGAAAACTAAAGCTTTAGAAGCTAAACGGTTGTTCTGATTTGGCAATGTTACATATCCCTTGAAAGAATTCGTGGCCACACAAAAGTCCATACTATTTTTTTATTTCATCTAAATTAAGAATGCAGTCTTTTTCGAAAGTTGTGTTATAGTTTGCAATTTTAATCTTTAATAAAGTAAAGACATTGTTAAAATGCCAGGTTGAAAATTTAAATGCTGCAAATGGAAATATAATGTGCAAATAGACGGAAATGGAAGTCCTGTCTTCCTAAAGTTATTATACCCAGTTTGTCCACATGCAAATCTCAGCCTTTATAACCTTTCTAAGGTTTCATTGTAGCATTTGCTACACTTCTTTTTGATAGTTGTTTGTTAATGTTTCAATTTGACCATTGGCACTAAGTCTTCTTTAATTTTTGTTTTAAAAAAATATTCTTTCTTTTTATCTCACAAAGAAGACGGGTTAATATTCTGTTATTTCGTCACAATTTAATGTGTTGTACTAGCAGAGATTTATACATTTTTTTGTAATCAAAATGTTTTTAATATTTTTGTTCCATTTTCTCTAAACTCTCACTGATCATTGTCAAAATGCTTTTCACAAATTCTTAGTCTTTTGTAACTACAATGTTCCTTGTTGATCTTGTTTTGCCAAATTCTTTTTCTTAGCCTAGTCTTTGGAACACTAGCTAAGTAAACACAATTTTCAGAAAGGTTCTTTCAACCGTGGACAGAGCAACCAGTCATGCTAAAACGAAATGATTGAAAATAGGTCAAGGGAAGAAGAAAATTACATGATTAGCAAAATTATGTGCGAAAAAACCCTCACTTATTTTACAAATTGATTACGAACTGCGTGTTTTTGCAAATTTGACAAGTTTAATGACAGCTGAATGTCACCAATTACAATCAAAAACCTGTCGACTACTTCTAAATCGCATCTAGATCTATTATACATGAATAGGGATCCAACCAATCAAATACTGTTCCTGCATTTGCCGTACTCTTATCTATTTATTATGTAGTAGTAGTGGGCTGGGGTCTTCACCAAAAGATCCGCACAGCCGAGACGGAGATTTGGTTTAGAGGGTTGATTAGTCGGTTGGCACGAAATTTTCAAGATATTTGACTCAGAGTGGTTTTCGATATGAGGGAATTTCAATACTTCGTACACTTCGTGTCGAAGTAAAAATCATCTTTTAAATGCATCGAAACAGAACGCTTAATCGTTACTGTTATATATTTCTAGTATTATGGTTTTTTGGATTGCAGCAATTTATTAATAAGAATTAGTAACTTACATTTTAAAAGTTGGCACTGCGCCACATCCACAGTTGGCGACGATGTTTACCTGACTGACACTGACAGTATTGTTCTGTGACGACAGCTGTCATATAGCGTATTTGGTATTCCGTATTTTCTTGTCTTTATCTATGTTCCGTATACGTAGGTTAAAAGTTGTTACTATATGTAGTTTCGTTAAATTTGTGTCGAACAACTGTTTTAATACGCAAATGCGTTTATTGTAGAAATATTAAGAGTTGAGTAATTAAGAATGACAGGTTTACAAGAAGTTCCAACAGATGAGTTGTTGTCATTTCAAGACTTTCCTCCAGTACATAACCCTAACAGTTTTTCTAACGCTAGTTCAGCAACAACCATAGCAGTGAATGTAGATTTACCAAAACAAAATACAGACTTTGATTTACAAAAACATGAAGACGTGAACGACCCACTGGAAGAAAACGAGAGTAAGTTGCATTAATGATCCATTATTGTGTTTTAATCTGATATGTGATATGCCAATAAGCAGTTAATGTACATCATAGTTTTAACTTTAAATTTCATCATGTAATATTAGTAACATTTTTATTTCAGATACCACTGTGAAGTCTTTCTGGACATTGCAGTATTACCAGAAATTTTTTGACGTGCATACAGCAGATGTACTGGAACGTATATTGGCATCGATAATCCCACAAAGAAAAGATTTACTGAACAGTAAAATTAAATTAAAACCTGATCTGTATGGACCATTCTGGATATCAGTAACACTGATATTCACAATCGCAATAAGTGGAAATGTGTCTAATTATCTACAACATGCTAATGCACAGTATCATTGGAAATACGACTTTCACTTAGTATCGTACGCTGCTACAGCAATAGTACTGTACGTGAGCGTAGTTCCTCTACTATTTTGGGGCTTATTGAAGTGGAGCACTGACGTTGTTGATTTGGACGGCTTGGAAGACGGCAGCATTACTAGTCCATTAGAACTGATATGTGTATATGGCTATTCCCTATTCATTTACATTCCTGTCTCGATTCTGTGGTCCATCCAGATTGGATGGTTTCAATGGATGTTAGTTTTAATTGCGGCCTTATTATCGGGTTCCGTTTTGGTGTATACGTTAATGCCAGCTCTCCGAATATCTAGGCATAAATTCTTCTTAATGTTTGGAATTATCAGTTGTCATTTACTACTTGCAGCTGGTTTTATGCTGTACTTCTTTCATGATCCACATAGTTCAGTTACACCTGGACTTGATCCTGGCCCAGTGGCTATCGCCACTGAAAATGCCAAAGTGAGTAACAAAACAACTTAGATTTAAATTATATAAATTTATTTCATATTATATAATGCTTCTGTACAAATATAACTAATATAAACAGTTAATTGTTTAGTTTTATTCTCTTATGTGATACATGACCTTTAAAAACATTAAAATTTGGAATTAAAATCGCATTTTTATCAATTTACAAATACCCTATTCCGCAGTTGCTTATAATTATCAAATCTTCAAATAATGCATTTCCTTTTTAAAAATGTATAAAGCTTACTGATGTGCACATACATTAGAATTACTTTGATTTATCAAACTTTAGCGAAGTAGTTAACTGCAGGTAATTATTTTTATAGAATCAAAACAAATGTTAGAAACATTAGAATTGAACATACCTGAAAACAAGTAATTGTTAAGACTGTGTTACAATACAAAAGGAAATAATATGCTACATTTACACTAAAGTTAAACAATATTCCACAGAGCATGAAAATAACAAAAACCATTGAACCTGAACCTTAGTCAAAATAAATTGCACAGATGAATTTTCCTTAGGATAACTTGGCATTATTTTAAAAATTATTTTATAAAGTTTAAAACGGATATAGGAAAGAAATAACTGCTTTAACTTAAACTTTAATCTAGGTTGCAACTGGGGGAAACGAATCAGGCGATGCGAAATGGTACTACCAGGTCTTCTTTATGTTCTACTTTGATTTCACTTATGGCTGCTGCTGCTCTTGTGACAGCCGAATTTATCTGGCACAAAGAATAACGATAAAACAACGGAAGCACAAGAATCAATTCTAACTTACTAGATTTAAATCCTCTGTGTGTATTGCTTCTGAAGATAATAATCTATCCGGCGCTGGTATGTCTTGCAAAATACAAAGCTTATTCCTAGGCAGAAGTTTATTACTTGCACACGCCTGCTGCAGCCTCATTGAATATTGTTTCATCCTTTCTATATATTCGTGCTGTTGCAAATTATGAGAGTCAAGTGCAGCTACGTCTATAACGTTCCTGTAAATAAAGCGTACAAACTTTAGACGAATCAGATGCCGATTTGAGTGCCATAATTTCTCAAGTCGCTTCAATTAAAAATAATCTTACGCTAATAATAGAACCTGTAGACAAAGCTCAGTAAAGTACTTTTGAAATCACGTCCATCACTTTTTAGACATCCAGATAAACAGCCACATAACAGGTTGTAGCCATGTGCATGAGACATCTATTACATGAATGGTTTACATCTACATAGACTTTAGAAGACAAACTTACACATAATTCTGTTATTAACTCAAAGCTGCATATTCGTACTAAGCTACGTAGTGCAGAGTACGAATGCTGAACTGTTCTTTTTTGAAGGAAAATAACTTTGTTTCTGAAAATATTCCCCCTTAGCTATAAACGTTTGTTCAATCTTTGAAATAATTTCTCTAAACAAGCAGTAATCGATGGCAAAGCACAGTTGGCAGCTGAATGCTGAATCCGTCGGCCAATTTCCATAAATGATATGGTTTATCTCAATATTGCTTTCACAATAACCTTGAATAACTTTATTGTGCAAATTATCAACAAACAATGAATCAGAGTGCCATGACATTCATGTACCGTAACTAATTATGGAGTAATTTTTAACAAATTGTAAAATTTTGATGATATTGCAGATCTGTAATTTTATATCTTCATTTCTACTAACGTTACTACAATATTCATAAGATAGCTAAATAGCAAAAAATCATGTTACACACAGAGTTACATTATGAAGGTCATCTCAGTATTAATGTTTGAAAATAAATACCTTTTATCTGTGATTCAGAGGCACATTAAAAACTGCTTAGATAATACAAATGTGTTTACACAGCATACATCTGTATTTCAACCAATCCAGAATAATTCTGCTATTACCCTAAACCTATGAAGAACATCTGATGTCAATCTAGAGGAATTTAATACGCATACCTTATCATCCCTTTACTTCTTAAATCGCAGATCACATTTTAATTCACAATTTACTCTCATTTTATATTTACAACAAAACTAGATTAATTTTACTGTAGCTAATCTTTCGAGCTCACATAATTTGAAAATGTTGATAAGAATTTAAAAAATAGATAAGAATATATCAAATAACTTTTAATCAACAGTTAACACTTTTCCATTTTATCGGTAGTATGATTTAGTGATGTGGGTGGTGAATAAATTGTCAACACTCGATAAATGTTTGCAAGGTAAAATCAAATATTTCTAAAAATATTACCTACTGTGATTTAATGCCAAAACTTTGTTAATAAGCATTTATAGATAATATATATGCAATGGGTTGTAAATTAATGGTCACACATAGTAATTTTTACGAAGACTGGGTTTCAAATGTCAGTTTTACCACTAACGATCCGTATCAAAGGGTAGCGTATTTACAAAGTAAATATAAAACGCAATTAAAATATACCTATAAAAGCACAAAAATGATATAATATTCTATTCGCCTTGGCATTTATTTGCATCGAGTGTTTCATTAGTATTTGAAGTTCCAGCAGAACTTCTCTTTCCCAACAAAAATCAAAACAGTATTCAGATAGCAATCAACATTCAAGTGATACTTACGTAGCTGTTTCTTGTAATATCCGATTCAGTGCAGATTGTTCGTCAGTCTTTTTGGGCACGGCATTTGAATTTCGGCTTAAGAAATCCTCGCTGCAAGAAAATAACAAAAATCATAGATTTTCAACTCCACACATTTGCAATTAAGCACATACCTGTTGATCTGGGGGATATTGGAACTGTTAGACACCGGATCCACTAACAAGTGAGTTCTTTCATTAGGTTCGCCCCCCTAACAAAGAGCAGGTTAAAATTGCACCACAACTGCTTATATCAGATTTTATACCTGAGAGGCACCGTCCTCCTTGCAAAAGAAACTGTAACAGCACCCCATATTGTAAATAAAATATCAAACAGCATAAATCTGATGCACAATCATCTGCTTCATAAATTATCACTACTGTTTAGCTCCGAATTATCTACAAACATATTATACACTTTTGACATCCGTTTGACAATCAGTAGGTTAAGTTTGCAGATGTCTGTTTTATCTACTCCAAACTGCTAACTCTATTGTAGGCTAAAATTCAAAAGGGCCCGTTAACTACCATGGTAGAAGATTCCGATATGTGACGTCAGAAACATATTTACGGCGTTTTACGATTTATGCTGTTTCTTACATTTAGGTAACAAACGTCAATGTCAAACAATTCATTGGAGGTTGGTCGTTTTTCCTTCTAATGAAAAAAAGCTAAGTTCTTGTTCGTTTTAATTGTTATTCGTTGATAACGAGGGCAGATTGTCCCTCGAAACGTTCGTTCTTCATACTTTCGTTATTTAATATTTTTAATTTGCAGAGTGGCGAAATATCCAAATAAGAATATGAATTGTAACAGTTTAGTTTAGCATGAAACGCTAAAACCGGTTTTTTTAAAATCCCTATAGAAAAAGGCCATACAGAACAAAAAGTAAGTACAGAGAAGTCGGCGGAAAGGCGTTTTTAAATACAAAACTTACAAAAATCCATCAGAAATTCCGAAAAACACGAAAATCACCGGCGAAATGGCATAAAAACGTCATTTTATTTCGGTGCACACGTAAGGCAGATTGTAGCTCGAATATGTTACCCAAGCTCGAAAAACACCAGGGACGGCCCCCATTGATTTAAAATAAATAGATACAATGAGAGAAAACTCCAGTATAGTACACCACAACCTTTTAGTGGGTACTAAGTACACACAATTCTTAAACTGCAGCTAACCTAAAATAGCTCCTGGACATGAAACAGAAGTAGTCTACGATACTGCATGTTAGCCAAAGTATTTACTAGAGGCCTTTATACTTTTATACTCGTTGGGGCTGCGCCACTCCGTTTAGGGTATTTTAACGACAGTTGGCAACGTAGCTATGGCTAGCAGTGTCAATTGTATTAGTTAAGGTACAGTTTAGTTTGGTATTTACTTGCTAAAAATATACATTTTTTGCCTCTTCCGACAACAGATTCGAATTCAGCAGGCCGTAAACCATAGGAATAGTACAAAACCGCTTCCAAAAGTTGCAATTTAAGCGTTTCAAGCTAAAGTAAATATTTACCCATAAGTTTTGATTATTTTCTTTAATCTGTTCACGATCTTTCTTTAGGAATGTTGACGCATAATTTGTATAATTTAAGTTACATATTAAATTAATTTTTCTGTTGGTCATATTTTAAGTCATCTTTTTAATATCTATTAATCCTAGAATAAAAACAGTAGCTTAAAACACGTTTCTCGGAACAACGTATTTTAATAGTTATTAACTAGTAGTCCAGTGAGACAAATGTCTCATTTAATAAAACAAAAAAGACCGTTTTGCAAATAGAACGCGTATTCACCACACGTACGTATATGACGTCATCGTTGGTAGCAAACTACCAGTCGCATTCTCCTTGATAAAATTTGCCTAGAATTTAACCTAAAAAGTTAGGATTAGGATATAATTAAGATAATAATTAGTGTTAGAGACTGAAATTCGGTTCCTGACCTGACATGACCATTCCAAACATATAACTTTAATAACTTTTTTCTCTATCTCTTACGGTTTGGCTGCTGAAACAGCGTCCCGGACGGACGGAAATAACTTGATTTCTCGAAAACCGGAAGTGTCACGTGACTGAAATTCGGTTCCTGACCTGACATGACCATTCCAAACATATAACTTTCATCACTTTTTTCTCTATCTCTTACGGTTTGGCTGCTGAAACAGCTTCCCGGACAGACACGTCTACTAGATAAAGGATGATACGAGTGCGAAAACACATGCTTAAAGTTCGAGGGTTTTTTTATGCAACGAGACGCAGTCGAGTTGCATAGACACCCGAGATAGTTTAAGCGTTTTCGCAAGAGCCTCATTCAAATTTTTTTCTGTTGATCAACCACGTTGGTCACGAGTCGCTATGGATATGTTGTTTATTTTATAAACGAAAATATCAAAAGTCAAATCAAATTCCTGAAAATATTTTAGAGAAAGGGAATCTATTCCGAAAAAATTTATTGCCCGTGAAGTCTAAAACTGCTTACAAGAAGGTTTATTAAAATTTCTGCCGTTGGTGGGAAAATAACACAGTCTCCTCGGTAACAGAAGAGGTAATTCTTACCTATTTAGTCTTTAAACAAATAAATGTAACACTTCAAGATACCAAAACGCATTTAATAAACCATTATTGTTGCTATATTTGTTTCGTGTTTTAAAATGTTTAAAACACGTTGTTCCGGAAACGTGTTTTAAGCGGCTGTTTTTATTCTAGGATTTAGATATTAAAAAGATGACTTAAAATATAACTAACAAATTTTTTTTTAAACGCGAAACAAATATAGCAACAATAATGGTTTATTAAATGCGTTTTGGTATATGAAAGTGTTACATTTATTTATTTAAGGTAAGCAATTACATTCCCAAACTGCTCAATGCGCAAGTTTTCTTTCACTTTTAAGGATGACTTCAGCATCGAATAATGCGGCCAAAGTGAAGCATGTGACGTTTCTCGCTGCAAATCAAATGAATTAAATATAAATGGAAAATGAAAATAATCGCGGACTTACCTTCTCGTCTAAATATGCAAGAATTACCTCTTCTGTTACCGAGAAGACTTTGTTATTTTCTCACCAATGGCAGAAATTTGAATAAACCTTCTCGTAAGTAGCTTTAGACTTCACGGGCAACAAATTTTCTCGCAATAGATTCCCTTTCTTTGAAATATTTTCAGGAATTGGATTTGACTTTGACATTTTCGTCTCGTTGCATAACAACACCCTCGAACTTTAAGCTTGTGTTTTCGCACTCGTATCATTAATATGGATATTTATGGATTAAGGGAGATATGCATATGTTTTTTCCCTGAGGTTGACATGTGTACGGACCGAGGGCTCTGGCCCGAGGTCTGTAAGTCAACCGAAGGTAAAGAACATGTATATCTTCCATGGTGCATACAATATTTTATCTACTAGCATATTCGTAAAAATAGTATGAAATTTCAAAATGTCATAATGACATTTAAATTTAGAATAGTGTAACGACCTTCGGGCCGGATCGCGTCAGAACATTCCAGATCACTCCAGAAAGTGTAACGACCTTCAGGCTGGATCGCATCAGAACATTCCAGAACGACCTTGAGCGCGAACACGTCAGCGTCGCTGGATTAATCGAGAAAGGTCTGGACGTTTCTAGGAATGACTCATTCGTGATATATAAATACGTGTCAGCAGGAATAGACAGATCAGTTCTCATTCAGCTCGAAAGGCGTAAGCCGCTACATAAATAGACGCGTATAAAATAGCAACATAAATAATTGATGTTTAATCCAGTGTAAATAAATAGAGTGTATAACCATATAAATCATTACCGTTAAGCCGTATATAAATAATTATTAATGAGTGTATCATTGTTAGAAATAGTTTATAAGTAATTTGTGTTCTGCCTTGTTAATTCGTGTGTTTGTAAATAATAATAATTAATAGTTGCAAATAAATGTTTAATACAAGACGCGTCGTATAATTTTTAAATAGCCCGAGCGTAAAAACGTAACAAAATGTAAGTCACATCAAGGATTGCCTCATTGTATGGTTGCTAAGACGTTAATTGTAGTGGCATTGTTACCATGAGTTTGAGGGAGAAATAATTTGACAAATCCCTTGAGAGTTATAAGTAGCTTTTCATATTTTGTTTCTATGACAAAAATGTAAAATATCATGTTGCTAGTAGATAAACTATTATTTTTCTCCTCAAGAAGAAAATATTTTGTAAAACTGTAATGCTTTATAATTTTAAAATAAATTAAAACAGAAATTAATTTTAGTTCAAGCGGGGTTCACAGAAAGGGAAAAATTCTAATTTTCATTCTATTTTCATTGGTTTTCTTTTGTTTTTCTTAAGTTTTAACTTTTTCTTCTGCTTGTCTTCTGTCTTGCTTGTGAAATAGATAACTGAATGCGTCCTATCTTTAATTGTGCACTTATCAATTGTCGTTCACTTGTGTGTAATTTTATTGATTTCAGGAATCACGTCCCTCAAAATTTATACGATATCGTGGCTGTTGTCGAAACCTGGTTGAGCTACTCTGTTAACAATAATGCCATCTTAATAGAAGGATATACTATCGTACGTCAAGACAGACAAAGTCGAGGAGGTGGAGTTGCGTTTTACTTAAATACATCTTTATCTTCTACTGTTATCGATACCGTACGTGATATTAAACAGTTATGGTTAGGTAAACATCTCTTTTAAAAATCGTGAGTATGCATTTGGAGTGGTTTATAATTCACATGAAAGGTTATATTACGAGTTTATCAATACGTTAGAATTAACACTATCTGTGATATTACCTACTGTTGAGGGTATTTTTTGCCTTGGTGATTTTAATATATATATATATATATATGTATATATATATATATGTTTGATGTTGGCAGTTTGGCCACAGGTTATACTGTAAACTTTTTTGAAACTTTTAATCTTTTTCAGTTGGTTAATGAGCCAACCCGCGTAACAGCTACATCTAGCACACTTCTTGATTATTTAATTGCTTAAAATCACGGCCTCCTGGATTAATGAGAGAATGACGTCTCTATGCGGCCTAAAGCACCTCTATAATACGAGCATGCTTGTCAGCCATATTGAATCACATCACAAAAACGGCAAATTCAAAAAATTTGTTACTGTTCAGAAAATGAAAATACGTTCATGTATATACGTTTAATAGTACTAATTCGCGGCTAAACAACCGGTCATGCTCGAAAATGTTGAAATCTGAAAAACAGAAAAGACCGTAAATAGTTTATTCAAAAATGAATCAATGTTTTAGGCTTACCTTATATCCTAAAAAGTATTCCTTAGTCTTGAAATAGACTGATTTTTTAATAAAGAATATGAGAGACAAAGCATAAAAGGCAAAAAGACACAGGAAAACGAGCACAGTTGGCAACTCAAACACAAGGTTAGAAGCTAGAACAGCAAGCATAGATAATATAAGCCACAACGAGTGAACTGTTTTGTAATATTCCCCCTGCTTATAAGGGTTGTAATATTTATTTACCACGGGATAGCTCATAAATCGGAGCAAAGTTCAATCGTTCGCTCAGATATACCATAAATAAGCAAACACCAACGGAGTATCCTGTATAACAATTTATTTTGTGTAACTATAATACATAATTAAAAACTCGTGTAATTTAAATAAATGAGATCAGTTGGATAACCTCCAATTATTCACGTGTTTGCGGAGCTCTGGGGAGGAGATCTTTGCGGCTAATCTTCTCTAGGTCTCAGCGGACACCTGGGTGAGTTGCTAACTGTAATTCTAGTGATTAATAGCAGTGAAACGGCTCGCCCAATTTTACAGTTTTAATAATTGCGCCAGCTTAGCGAAGTTTCAAATTTCAATTAATCGGGAAACTGGGATTTCAGCGTTACGTTAGTTATTGTAGTTTCGCAAACGGCTTTCGGTGTCAAGTCTTGGAAGGAAATTTAGCTGGCGTTTCAGACGTCCGATTGAGACCACTGAATTGAACTAGCTATCAGGGGTTTTACAAGGAAATTTAGCTGGCGTTTCAGACGTCTTCACAGAACCACTGAATTGAACTAGCTGTCAGGAGTTTTACAGGAAAATTTGCTGGCGTTTCAGGCGTCCTCTCGGGACCACTGAATTAAACCCAGTCTCGGAACGGTTCTCTAGGTACTGGTAGAGTTGACGGAGGAACTCTCTGGACAGGATAGGATGAAGGACTGGGGGATAATCGGGAACTAGGTGTTTGCTGGAAATCTATCTGGGGAATCTCTGGGGAATCTCTGGGGAATCTCTCTTCGTACTGGACAGGAACACAGGACGGGATAATCGGGAATGGGAGTCGGACTGGAGAGATCGGTCTGGAAAATCTCTATGAGAAATCTCTAGGAAAATCTGTCTAAATAAGCTCTGCAACTGGTTTTATAGGTCTTGTAAAGCTATTAGGTGGGGAGGCGGCGCGCGTCGAACCTTTGTCTCGCGCTGTTATCACGGGCGAAACTTCGGTCTGCGCTAGCTTATCTCCCTGGAACACCCCGGGTTCTTGATAACGCTAAAGGTCGGCGACGTTTAAATGTGCAAATATTATTTAATATTGAATTAATCAAATTCAAACGGAAGCTAGCGTTACAGTTTGACGTTGTAGGGTTATGTTTTTTGTTGCATCATGGCCACCAACATGTAAACGCGAAAGTACTGTGATGCAAGATTTTATTATAAAGGGCTCTAATGCGGCCCGCCGCATTCTTAGTTCAAGGTGTTTTTTATAGTTTGTAGAGGCGCTACAGTACGTTGCGCTTGTGCGCCTGGTTGCGTATTTACGTATTACCATATATTTATACTACTATATTGCTAGCGGCTATGATTGGGGAGGTCACGAAGTAAGTGAGACAGACAACCAACTCTTCAATGTATATGGTAAGCTGGGCGCAAGCGCGTGGTCCGCGCGGTGGGGAAGTGAACCTCACGTTCAAGTTTAAAATTCGCTTCTAAAGGCGGAGTTTGAATTCTCAGGTTTGCGCACGAGACGCGTTATACTCAAAGTGAGACTATGTCGGCGCCATAATGTTTTCGGCCGTTTCCAGGCCCTACTAGCAATATATGTATAATACATATATGGCGGCTATCGACAGTCCGCTAAGTACAAGGAGCGAAGTACATATGGTTGCCAACTTTAAAAAATTTATTACTCTGTTTTTAGTATTTTTATTATAGCATCGCTTTTTGGCTATTACGATACGCAAAGGAGTATGGTAATAGCCTCAGTACGAACGCAAAGTAGATAAATTGTACTTTCTACAATGTAAAAGAATGTGTACGAGGTTGAGAACAAAAACTTTTTCCATATTATTAGAAGAATCAAAATCATTCAAAATATTAAAAGTTTCAATTAAGTCTCCGCGCAGTCGCTATCAGTTAAGAAGGTTAGACCTAAACATGGCAATCTCTCGGGATAAGTTAAATGTTTGACGGAAGCAGGTAGCTTATTATATCGGCGCTGGACGTATTCTAAGAGGTCTGACTTAACTTTTAAATATTTTGACTTTATCAGTGTTGTTATAGACTATTAACCAAATTAATGTTAGTGTCGTTAAGAGCTTCATTGTCGCACTGAGTGCGGTAATGCATATTACCACAGTCTTTTTATATAAAAAATATATTGAACCAGCATTTATTGATGAGTATAAAATATAGAACAATACACGTTTGCTTATGTACTTAACGAGACTCGTTTGATTGCCAAAAAAACTCGGTTCACCTCCCCGTTTTGGCAATCAAACTCGTATCGTTAAAATGCTCATCATGAAACTTGTATCGTTAATATCTATAAGTAATAGAAAGTAAAGACGTTATACTGATAAAGGCTTTGCGAATTAAAAATATTATACTAATTGGTTCTTTTGTACCTAATTTTAATAATATGGGAACCCCACTTTAAATCACTAGTAACTCCGAGGCCTACTTGAGAAAGAACCGGCTGTAGTGGTGTAGCGAGAATGTAATATGCATGGCGCGGGTTGGTTGACTCAATATGCAGCACGACGCACTGGGTAACGTTTAAAGATAGCAACCACTTATCATACCAAGCACTGATAGTATGTAGATCACTTTGTATGATAGCACTGTTGGTGATGGACTTATTGTAAATTTTAGTGTCATTGAGATTGCAACATCCAGAGGATACAATGCCTTCGAGGAGATGATCTATGAACACCAGAAAGAGCACTGGGCCGAGGACAGAACCTTGCCGTACTGCGCTTAACACTGAGTATTCTTCTGATAAGAAATCACATACTCGCACGCGAAACTTTAGACCACCCAAGAAAGGGGTAATCCAAGATAATAAATTACCTTTTATCCCGCGATATTCCAGCTTATAGATGAGTCTTTCCAGTATTCCAGTGGAACACGATCGAAAGCTTTCTCGAAATCCAGATATATATAACATCAACTGGTTGGCCAACTTCAATGCTTCTTGTCCAATCGTTGACACACATTAACAAATTAGTCACAACTGAACGGCTAAGTATGAATCCATGTTGCTTCTGAGAGCTTCTAGAGTTTTCCGTAAGAAATATGACCAGCTGATTAACAATGATTCTTTCCATAATATTGCACACTACAGAAGTCAAACTGATAGGTCGATAATTTCCTGCAGTAAATTTTCCACCGTTCTTATAAACTGGAATAATGTAGCACATTTCCATCGCGATGGTAATTGTAAACTATCCATTGATGATTGCGTGATATTACACAAAGGAGGAGCTAAGGTTGACGCTGCATGTTTTAAGAAGTGGTGATAAAGGTCATTGAGACCAGGATAAGAATGGCCATTTACCAATCTACCGGAAGCTCGCCTCTGCACCACACCATTTTGACTAAGTTATATATTTGTGTCCATAGTTCCTGTCCTCCATTTTTAAGTAATTCTGCCGCAATACTGTCCTGAGCTTTATTGTTTTAAGTTCTCGAATTGCTCTAACTACAGTTGTGTTCACATACCTACCGAAAATTTCAGACAACTAAATAGGAGAAATTGAGATACCTTATTACTATAACAACTCCAGTGGCGTACAACACGGAAATCTAGTTGTGTCCTGTCATGCATCAAGCAAAAGGTTAAGTGTATGTTATGTACATAATTTTTATTAGTAATATAACAAGGGAGAAGCATACTTACCGATAATTTTGCACACGCCAAAGGTCGAGTGCTGGTTGCAATACAAACTGTTTCGAAGGTAGTTTTCTAAGGGCAACTAGCTGAATGACTTGGTACAGGCAAAATTATCTGTAAGTGTGTTGCTCGCGCTTATATTTTGAAGATTATTACACAAAACCCGTATACGAATTTTGATTTAAAATTTATAATACCGCCAACAAACTCAAATTGCTTATTTCTGGTATTTCTATTTCTTATTATGACACTATCTAAGGGGTCGATAATCCGCTCTAGGGCGGTTATTGCTTGATAACCATCCCTACGGAGCTTATCAGATAATCAGTTCGGGATTGGTCGATTTTTTAAAAATGCATAATTTTCATTGGATGATATCCGTCATGCGACAGTTGTTTATAATAATCACTTATAATACCATGAGTAGTCAAAGTTATGTCGACTATTTTTGCGGTGGTATCACAAATGTCCATTGCGCTGAAGCGTAATGGACATGAGTAGTGATTCCACCGCAAAAATAATCTACTTAACTTTGACTAAGAATGGCATTCGAGGGACTATTCAATAACCCAAACTACTTTTTCAAATTAGTTTTCAGTAAATCTAGCAACAAACTACGCAATTTCTATAGTAACAGAAACCTAAAATTTACTTTTTCCAATAAAAATCGCATTTGTTTAAATTATTCACTTGAATACCTTCTAGGAAGATGTATTCGCTGATATTTTTTGATTAGTCAAGAAATGTCAAATTGTGGATTTTCATTGGTCACTTTTTGACAGATGACAGGTGAATTGAATAGTCACAATTATTTTTAAAAACTTTAAAGTTCGTACATGTATCAGTTTTGGAAGATCTTATTCTATCCAAGATTTCCCATTCTTGAATTTCAAACTATTATTGTATTATACTGTAACGCTTGCTCCTAAATTAAATTCCTATTCTACTTACAATGTATTTGAATTTAATTCTTTGCGCTATCAAGCGTTGAATCCATCCGCCGCGCGAAAAGAAGATAGCAGAATCCCAGCCACGATGTGCGAACAGCGTTGAAGAACCGATGACGTTTTTCCCTTTCTATGAAAACGGGGAGCCGATGTACCGATAACGAGGTACGAAACATATAAAAGGAAAATACATGGCCATTCGAGTATCTTGAGAATACCTGTCCCGTCCTGTCCCTAGATCTTAAGATGTCTCTTCTCAATCTTTCCTTCCGATCCCTATCTGCTTATTCTGTCCTGACAGTGTTTCTGTCTCGCAGAATGAACTGAAGTCGAGAAGGCCCTTAGGAAGATGACAGCGTTTCTGTCAGCTCAAAAGTACTTTTAATTTTCCTGTAATCCGTCCGACCAGACCGCCGGTATTATTTATCCGTACTAGCTTAACTCCTGAGCGTAAATTTTATTGCGGCCAGGAAGTCCCTATTTCACCAAGTTTAATTTTTGTTAACATTAAAAAAGCGTGCAGAGATTTCTATAGCCGTCACTACATACCCGAAGCTGCAACCTAGAGCTCGCTGCATAAGAAACTCACCTCTGGAGAACCAGCAGCCAACGCACGAAAACGCTGCCCATAAGCTCGCAGCCGAGGGTATTGTACCTCCAGTCCTTCGCCATTTAAATGCCGGCATTACGCTTATTAGCGGAAATCCCAAAGCAGTCGCCCCATTGGAAATAAAGCCGCGGCCGTCGCCGGACTCCCAGGTTAAATTCCGAGGATATTTACGGATAGCCCCGCTGTCTTTAAAACTAGAGCCGGCCGCAGGTAACTCTAATACTTGCTATTTAATCTGGAAAATTGCAGTCGTAGTGTTCTGTCAACAAATACGACGGCGAGGTTTTTATCAACACGGCTGTAAGAGAGCTGCGCCCATTTGCCCAAGAAGTGAAGTGCGTGTCCTTTATACGAGACATCCGACCTACCTGGACACTTTGCTGAAAGATCCGGCGTGCGTATTAGCTGATCGTCGCCAGCGAGCCCGTTTTATTCTCCAGCGTCTTGGGTTGCAGCCTGAGCCAGGAAAACAAACACCGCCCTCAGTAGTATCTATGTCATTTTATAATGTATAATTCATTACTCAATTCAATTACTAAAGGGACTTTTCATATTGTCACATGTGGTAAAGGGTTGAAACGTCACAATACATATTATAATAAAAATTGCTCTACTGCAGAGCTTATATTTTAATCATATTATTGACGAAATTTTTAATTGTATCCCCTCCATATTCTGGGTATGTGGAAACAACTGTATCTCCTCATAACTGGGTTCAACTATCTGCACATCCGGTATCTCTATAGTGACATTGTTTTGAATGACTTCTGTTTCTTCTGTTGGCAGGTTTAATAATTTTTGGAAGAAATCCTATATTTTCATAATCTCGTCTTTACCGTCAATTTTCCATTTGAGTCCCTACAAAAAGTGGTCTTGAAAACCTTTCTTTATCCAGTTCGTCCTTTGGTACATTTTCTTAACTGTTTATTCTCCAATAGTCATTCAATTTCTCTTTCTCTGCGGTTCGCTATTTCCTTCTGCATTCTTTCTTGGCGAATCTAAGTTTTTCTTTGGATTCGTTTACATTTGCTTTTATTAACCTATCTAACATTTTCAGTCTGGCCTTATTCTTCTCCTCACTTAAGCGTGTACACTCTTCGTCGTACCAGTCAATTCGTCAACTTTTCTGTTGAAGCCCAAAATTTCTTCTGTTGCTGTTGTTACGGTTTGTTTTATTGCTGCCCATTGTTCTTCTATTGGTTTGGTCGATTACAGTCTTTGATTTTAAAAATTTATTTTGAATTTTTTGTTAATACAATTAGTGGAATGTTTCATCTTTAAGCTTTTTAACATTGAATTTTTGTTGGTTTTTCCTTTTTTCTTCATTAACGCTCCATATTCGCTGTCTATCTTGTACACGTACTAAAAAATGGTCGGATTCGTAGTCAGCCTCCGTCATTCTTTTCACATTTATTATATCGGATACAGGCCGCCGATCAATTAAAACATGATCAATCAGAACACGCGGGCCGGATCGCAAAATTCACACAAGTGTTTTGTAACTCAGAGCCGGGGCGCATATACGTAATCTGCAGACGCATAAGGTATTATGACAACTGTTCGGCTACGATCGGTAATTGATTAATATGGCGCCAATGAAAGTTTAAGTAAAGTGCAGACACAGAGAGGTATTAGACGTCTGCAGTTTACTTAGTGGTTTCGCTTTGACTTGCTATATCGTATTAAATGTCGTCTAAAATTACTATAAATTATTGAAATATAGAAAGTATGCTCCCAGAAGGCTAGGAGTACAATTTGTAAACGACACAACTGTTTGATTAAATCTAACTACCAAAGATGAAGTTGAGGTTAGCTTCGGTAGATATACAAACTATATCTAACCAAATTTAGCGCTTACAAAATGTAATTTTTCGAAAACAGTTAAAAAATCTGGTCTGATACAAGCACACAACTTCCTTTTACAGTGATTTTATAATTAACAATAAATTTGATTTTTAATTTTTAACCATTTGTCAAAAATTTTCACAAAACTTATATATGAAGTTTCAACGTCATACCTCATACCTTTCGTTTTTGAGATATTCTGCTCACACACAGACTCACACACACAGACAGACAGACCAATGAACAAAAACATGTTTTTTGGGTTCAGGGGACTCTAAAACGTGAAGATCTGCTGAAAACTCAATTTCGAATTATTGTAAAAGGTGACATTTTCATTTTATTTTTAGTGGATGAAGTGATTCATTTTCGTATACACAACAGGACACAAACTACTTTTACGTTCTAAAACGCGTCCAGCGACGTTTGAATTAATTTAGTGAATAAAATGGATCAGGATATTTACCAATTTATTATTTCAACTTAAACAGTTAGTTTTAACCCTATAATTATACCAAAGTTAATTAATTACTATATGTAATTACATTGAATTCTAATGTAAAATGACAGATTTTATAATTATTATTCATAATCTATCAAATAAATATTCATGTTGACAGTTCTATCATTTTTATTTCAATTTTGCTTAATATTAATTCAATTTTCGCAAACATTTTATTTGTATCTCGTGTTTTTTAACGAAAAATCATAAAAAAGTATCACTTTTTTAACAAAAAAATCGTAAAGAAAGTAACACGTTTTTAACTATTTTATTGAAATTGCGAATTGTCTATTTGACAGTTATAAATGTCTTTTTCGACCAAATTTTGAGTTACAAGGGATCACTATGCAAAAAATAACGTGAGCAACACATATGAAAACAACTTTTTTTACTCATTTGTAGTTGTTTTTGAATGACTACATGTATTCACATACATTTTCCGATGGCCATCCCACACTTGTGTTACACACTATTTTTCCTGCGACGGTTTCGCATTCTACAACAAATTTAATCTTTTAATTTGACATTTGTTAAAAAGTTGTCCGTTTTAACCAATCATAGTATGATTCTTACATGAGAGTGCAAAAAGTGAGTACTTTCTGCACTGTCGTAGAAGTAGCATATTATTATACTAGTTTAATAAGAGGGCCTATTGTAGCACGAGTGGGTTTGGGGCATGAGTGCGCAACGAGGAGTGCTCAAATAGAGCTGCAATGAATTTTATTAAACGAGGATAATACATTAATTTTATATACTTTCAACAAAAATAATCAAAAACTTTTAGTTTTGACATTTCATAAATATGACAATCTGTCCGTTGTCTGAAACAATGTTTTTCATATGAAAACAACAATACAGAAACAGTGTTTTGATAGACTCCATTACAGCGGTGTTATAATAACCACATTCAAACATTAATATACCTAAATAATATCTGTATTTTTCGTCAAAAGATAAAAGTACTGTTTTTTTCGGGGGATGAAGATTTGTTCACGAGCAGCGTCATGATAATTTTACGAGCGAAAAATGTTATTGCAAAAAGTAAATCTTATTTTTTCTACGAATATTAAAAAATAAATTTACATTATGTATTGCAAAAACTACAAATGAATTTAGAATCTGGCCGTTTTTGGCTTACTTAATGTAGCCGCAATAAACAAAATAGCCACCATTCTTGCGAGCAAACAATTGGTTATTTATTAATTTCCATAGCAACGTGCACTTTCATCTGTAGAGTGAAATAAAGAGCTACTTTATAAGCGTGAAACTATCTAATAAAGCTCTATTTTATAGCGCAGTAATTTTTTTCATAAAACTATTACTCTCGTAAAAACAATCACTTTTTGTACAACTGTCATTAAAAATTACATTTTTATTCCACGTAACTACGCTAATATATGTCAAAATTAATATTATGAGAGAGCACCTTAAAAGTACACACTTTTAAGACGTTAATAGTATATTATTATATGAGCGATTATGACAGCCATTATTCACGAAGATGACATTTGCGCCACAAGCCGAAGGCGCGTGGCGCAAGTCATCTGAGTGAATAATGGCCATAATCGCGAATATAATACGATATTTTATCTACTCCTATGCAATAGGAGCCTTGTGTTCATATTTCAGAATTATGACATTTGTGACAGCTGTTAACTTCAAAAGTCATTTAATAATAAGAATGAATTTTGTGATTGGCTACAACCTATTGAATAATGAAAATAGAATTTTCTGATTGGTTGCAATTTGCAAACTATTGAATAATGAAGATATAATTTTATGATTGGCTGCAAACCGTGGATTATGAATCATAATTCATGGCCATTGTGCAGTAGGAGTAGATAAAAATACTTAGTAAACCAATATTTGTCAGGTAACTAAGGAAAATCAATTACTTTCAGTTGTTTGACAGCTCGATATTTTGAAAAAATCTAGTAAGGCTTTCTGTATTCTAATCAAATGTCAAAACTAACATGATTATTTTGAAAAATGTCTACAACTGCTTTCTATATTATAATCAAATTAATAAAAGTTACATTTAGTCAGTAAAAATGATCTTGCTGATTTTTAACGACAGTTGTACAATAGTATATTGTACAACTAATTATTAAACTCATACTTCTTTCACGAATTTGAAGTTTTATTAACGAGGGCGAAGCCCGAGTTTAACAAGCAAATAAGTAAAAAAAGTTGTTTTCATACGTGTTGTACACATTATTTTTTTGCATAATCATCGCTGGTAACTCGAAAGTTGGCCGAAAAGCAGTCATATTACAAACGTGCAGTAACGTGAGAAAATTCTTATATCAAAATGAATTAATAGAATCTAATTACATCTGACCAAATATCTCTCGTTTAATTGGAATAAACCGAACATTTTAAGAAAAAACACAATACTAATAATAATAGTCTGTATTTATCAACTCAAGATACAATAAATAAGAAATAATAGTGGTCACGGTGCTTGCGTAAAGTGCAGACGCATTATAATACAACACGTCTGCAGTTTACTTCTGTTCTGATTGGCCGTACGACTTCGGAAAAAACGATGTGATGGGCTATACCTTATGCGTCTGCAGATTACGTATATGCAGCCGGGGCGATAATGAATTGCTTAAGCGATTATCCTAAAAACCAGTCCTTTGACTCAGCGGTTCGCAAGAAAACTCGGGAACGTTTTGGGCCTATGTGAACAACAAAATTCTGAGAAACCGGTAAGCCAAAATGCAACATAGCGTGCAGAAACAAAACCCCATCTAGAATTGAATTTCGACGAATGTAAATGAACTGTAATGCGTTAGCATATAAAATACCCGGAAATATGGTTCGTATAGAGTAAAGGTTTGAATCTTTACCACTAAACTATGAATTTGGCTTAAGGTTATGCGGAAAATACAGGAACGTACTAGTTTTGAATAATTGTCCTTACAACCTGTACACACTGTGTACGATAAAAAAACATTTCGACGACACCCTGTATGTGCTTTTAGATTTCGGTTTGCGAAAAAATATCTGATTTTCCACAGATCCGCCATGGGGAAAGCGTTGAGTAACACTACTGATTAAGAGCTTGTCCCAGCAAACGTTTTCATATTTAAAATAATTTCCCGCCATTAAGAATTTGATCTGGCAACGCCGCAATTACTTGTTGCCCCATAAAACAAACTTAACCTAGTTGTTTGAAATTCGTTGTGATGTGAATGTGAGTGGTCGCATGTACAAATTGTAGAAATTGATAATTAAATAAGAAATCAAAATTATAGCACTGGTTACATTGTATTATACAGGTATATTAAGAACGTTGCACGTTGATATTTCAATAACAACGCTAACTTGTACTGATTATTACATGTGCAATATACTTAATAAAATTAATATAAGTTTGTTTTGCAGGTTTATAATGCCTATCGCAAAGGTTCCTGATTCTGTTCTCGAAAAAATTCGCTGTCGCTGTGGCCAGTATTTGTCGAAGTTACCGATAAACATCCAAGATGGGGAGAGCATATGCAAAGATTGTGTCGAGGAGCAAGCCCCTACACCCATTGCAGCCACCCGAAACATCCCCTACGAAGCACTAGCAGCTCAGTTTGCGTTCCCATGTCAGTACAAGGGTCAGGGGTGTCCACAATATGTGGAGTTCAACAAATTAGAGCTACACGAAGCTGAATGCTCATATCGCATCTACGAATGCCCTGTAAATTTGCATTTGTCATGCAACTGGAAAGGCACCATTACACAGATGTGTCAGCATTATCTAGAGGACCACTCCGAGTTGTACCTTGAATCTCCTATGTTCAAGATTAGAATCGACAAAGATCACGAAACGTATCGCTTGTACCAAGTTGATGACGTCTTGCTCCTCCTGCAGAGTAAATGCTTGCTTGAACAAGGAAAAGTCTGGTTTAATATGGTTTCCTTTAAGCAGGGCGATAGTGTTTCGTTCATTAATTATAGCATTACATTAAACAATGTGGAGAATAAAGAGCGTACTTTGAAACTTGATGTTGCAAATCCATTGTGCGTCGCAGGCATTCAGATGGTTCCCGAAAAGTGTGTAGATGTAAGCATTGCAACAATGAGGGATTTTCTGAAAAACCCAGAATTTATTGAATGTAACTGGACTATAAACATATCTGACGAGCTGAAGAAGAGGATTAAAAATCAGCAAAAACTTGAAGACATGGAGCTATTCGAAGCACGAAATGAAAGGATTAAATGCTCGAATTGTGGAATTTACATGGTGCCTCCCATTTTTCGTTGCTGCAACGGACATATTACTTGTGTGGACTGCAAAGGGTACTACAACGAGTGCAAATCGTGTCAGAGGAATGACATTCTGTTTGTGAAGGCGATTGATTTGGAGGAAATATCAAAATCCGAGCAGCACTACTGTAAATGGCATAATTGTCGTGTGCAACTGAGCTGTACCGAAATTCGCCAGCACGAACAAAGCTGCTTTGAACGAATTTACACGTGCCCCAAGTGCTGGTTGTGGTCAGGAATTTTGGACGAGCTGCTGAATCACTTTAAAGCCGTCCATCCGCAAACTGTGATTTACTCCACACCTTCGATTTCTTTCAACTCGCAAGACTACGTGTCTGCTTATGTCATAGCCCATCGAGAAATTTTCAAGCTAATTATCGATTTGAACACTACAAATAGGCCGGTGCCTGGTCTAGAACTGAAAATTGACGTGTGGTACCTCGGTGCTCCAAGCTTCGCCGACTGCTGGGAGTATAAAGTGACAGAAAATTCAGGGAACAGCTGGAACTTGAGCAGACTCTTGAACCATATAAGTACTACGATAGTGCTTGAGTCCTTAAAGAATGACTCCCAGGCGTCTGTACCAAATTCAGGAGTCTTCGGCAAAGCTGTGGTTACAAATTCCTCAATTTTTGGTGTGAGCTCCAGTCCAAATATTGTGCAAAGCCAATTGTCAAATACAGTTCCAACACCATCGCTATTTGGTGTGACAGTGCAACCGAATTCTAGCACTGGCCCATTTTCAGGATTTCAGGCTTCCCCATCGAAAGAGACGGCAGGTCAGAACACCCAAAATAATTTTGTAGGCGATAAGGCGGGTTTTACGCTTATTGCCCCTGCCAAATTACATGGCAGTGTAAGTTTGCAATCACCGACTCAGAGGAGTGCTTGTAACAAGCGCTTTGCTGCAAATAAGCCTCCCAATAATGCAAACGGTGAGCCTGGCGAAAAGACGTTAAAGTCTCACACTTGGCGGTTTTACACTCTTACTATTTCTAAGCCTACGTTGTACAGCCTTTGAAGTATTTTTTATTTGAATGTGCTGCAAACTATATGTTATTCACCATTTTGCACTTTCATATCTATTTTTTTATGTAGTTGTAAAATAAGTGCCCTGGATGTTAAGGCTGGCTGATTTTCCTAAACCCTGTACAGTACAGTATAAAATCCAGTGAAAATGCCTAGCACCATTAAGGTGTTTAGGCTACTTATGTATGACTACTCCTATATGTATCGCTTTTTGTTATTTGCAGCTGATCGTTGTTAGGATTAATTTTTTAATAATTCTCAGATTTTGTAAAAATAAATTGTTTATTAAAAGTATACAACTTTTACTTTTTTGAATGGTAGTTCTATTTAGTTTTTTAATTGAGCGAAATTGATAGATGCAATACCCAACAATTCTTCAGTTATATGGTGGATTACAAGCTAAACATCAGGTATAGTAAAGATTAATTTTAACTTTGTAGCAATGGGAACAATACATCAATAGGATTCTGTGCCGGGATAGCTCTCAAGTATTGCTGTAAGTGACACAAATTGGGTGTAACTACAGAGTAATTTCAAAGGTTTAGATGTATTCAAAGATATTTTTAATTTTAAATATACAGTGGTTCTCAACCGAGGGGTTAACCACTTCATGCAATCTTGTCACAAATTCCTCCGCAATCCATGAAATCGCTCCGAAATACCACTGCCTGCTCTGGTCTAAAATCATCGTAAAGGTGTTGCAGTTGGTGGGAAAGTATAATATCTCCTACCGGATGGTTCCCACTTTCAAAATTGTGATAATAAATATATTTTTGCCAAATGGGTTGTATTGTCTTTCAACTGCATCCATTAAATTTTTAAAAACATTTGGATTGGTCTTCACAATTTTTTTAAATTATGATATAATATTTACACTTCTTTAGGTGCAGATAATATGAATTTTGGAGCAATTATTAAAATGTTATCTACTTGTGTATCAGACCTATTTTAAAAAATTATATAGATTTAACAAGAGATATTTTAGACTCATTCCTTGACAAATTATTAACTATTGAAAAACGAGTATACATACTTCATTTTGTATGTATTATCGGTAACCTCATTTTACCTTGTGGTGTAGAGGTTGGTATTTATATGCTTGCGTCTGGCGGTGCAATGCTCAACTTGCCCCGGATTCGGATTACAAAGTTGGAGCGCGCCTTTTGTGCTTGCGCAGCAACCATTGTGTGAGGTGTGTGTCATGGTGATGTGTTGATCTTGTTACTCTATCTCTTAGGTCTGCGGTTCTGATTAGTAGAGCACAGTTAATTTGATGCCCAACCATGAATGGTCTCACCGAGCCCGATTCCAATCGCCAAGGCTGCGGAAAAAATTCTGTATGGGATTCGAACCGAGGACGTACTTAATGCAAGTCTAGCACCAATCCAACTGTGCTACCGGGCTTCTTCATTTTGTATGCAATTTTTTTTATGAGACTGTGGGGAGCATGGATTATAGAACAAGATTGCACTCTCCAAAAACTGGATAGCGCTTAATTCATGCACTTCCATAGAATTAAATACACACGGTTTACTGGCATTAACTGAACGTCACAGAGTCTCATCGGAACTTGTCCATGGTTATAAAGTAAGCAACATTGCGCAACACTTTTTAGGCTAGTCTAATCAATGACATCATCTTTGTTCACTGTAGTGAACTTTGATCTGCTTGGTTTATTACAAAGACGGCACTAAATCCACGCGATCAACATCATAATCGGTGATTCATGAAAGTTTAGGTTATTATTAAATACTATTGCGTTTTATTCTGATTGTATTGATATTGTCCATGCATGAGTAGCCAGCTCTGAAGCCACTTTGTTCCTTTCTTAATATACTATCAAGTGTTGTGTTGATTCTATTTAATATAATACGGTTGAAAACCTTGCTCGTTACATTCAGTAGGGTGAATCCCCTCCAATTTTCACATTTTTGTAAGTTTCCCTTTTTTGGGATTTTAATAACAAACCCTTCCTTCCATTCAGAAGGGAAAGTCTCTTCGGACCATATTTTTTGAAAAAGGGGGTAAAGTATATCTGATACACCCTCTGCATCACGATTTTTAATATGTCTGACGTTATTGAATCATTTCCTGCAGCTTTACCCTTTTTCATTTGTTTAATTGCTTGAAATAGTTCTTCTTTTGTTGGGATTTCTGTATTTATTGGGAACTAGGGGGAATCAACTTCTGGGGGATCTGGATAGTGTTGCTTGTAACATTTGTTATATCTTCGAAGTATTCTTTCCCGCGTTGTAGTTGTTGCTCCATTGTGCATAACATTATTCCATTTTTATCTCTGATTGATGATTCCCTCGTTTTTCTCGTGTTGCCTGCCAGTTTCCTTATCATACGATACAATTCTTTATTATCATCCATGTCGGCCGCCAGTTGTGGTTGCTCTGCCAGATTTTCAATAAAAGCATTTTTGTCTGCTTTTAGGCTTTTTTTAACTTATGTACTGCACTTGACATATTTTTCCTGCACTTGTCCCTTTTGTTCTTCAGTTTTAGCTGCGAGTCCAAGTTCTTTCATTCTCCTTCGCTCTCTTATTTTTAGCCATGACTCCTGAATCCATTCTGCTGAACTTCTTCTTTTGCTAGTGGTTATTTCGTTGCAGCTTTCAATAATGGCTCTCCTACAATACCGCCAGATCTTATCAATAGTCGTGTCATAACTGACCTTTTCTTTCGCTTGATATAAACTACTGGCAATTCTTTCTTTCAAGTCTTGCCCTACTATTTTACTTATGTTAATGCTTCTTGGTTTCCTAGTAATTCCATTTTTGCGTGTCTGCTTTATAGGTTGCAGTCAAACTTTGGCTATAAGGAGATGGTGATCAGAATCTATGTCCGCTCCACGTCGATTGCGTACATCCAAGAGAGTGTGTTGCCATTTTTTATTAACACAAATATGATCGATTTGGTTAATTACCTTTTGATGGGGTGATACCCAAGTCCCTTTGTGGCAGGTCTTGTGCGCAAACATTGTGCCGCCTATCACCAAATCGTGGATCCCACAGAATTCGAGTAACAGCTCGCCATTTTCGTTTCGGGCTCCTAACCCATGTTTCCCAATAACCCTTTCAAAATCCTTATTTTTCGTGCCAACTTTGGCGTTGAAGTCATCCATCAGGATAATAATATCATTTCTATTTATTGCATTTATTACTTTATGCAATGAGTCATAGAACTCCTCCTTTTCTTCTACTTGCGATACCTCTGTAGGTGCGTAACATAGAATTATTATCATCTTTCCTCCATTTACACTAAATTTTGCAGTGATTATCCTTTCACTGATAGGGTTCCATTCACTTAGCATATTTTTAAATCTTGGATTTATTAAAATACCTACACCATATTGATGATTATTATCATTAAATCCAGAGTAAAGGAAGTAAAATCCTTTTGAACAATTAACCTACCCAACAAGTTTTGCTAATTCCCATTATATCCATATCATAACGATCCATCTCTTTAATAGCTTGGTGCAGCTTGCCTTGTTGATTCAGTGTCCTTACGTTCCACTGTCCAAATTTGTAAGTCGGATAGTTGCCCTTCTGTACATTTATTTTATTTATACTTATTTTTATATTTTCCTTCTCTTCCATGCTCATAATCGTTTCCTTTATCGTTGCCGCAGTCGTCATCTTGGACCTCCCATTTTGCTTAGTTATTGGTTTTTTGAGTTTCTTCCTCTCCTTCTTTTTCTTTTTTGACTTTTAGGCTTCCTCTGCTTTCATCTGACCACTCATACTGGATGCCATTAACTTTTAATTTACTATATCCTATTTGTGTCTTTTTCCCGTTTTCTTTTTCTTTCTTTGCTACTTTTCTTATAGCAACCTGAATCAGCTGATCCTCCTTAGTGAGGTCATTTTCTATATAAATATCGCTTTTTCCTAGTTTTGCTTTGCTCTTCATGACTGCGAGCTTTCCCAAGAAAGAAACTATTTTTACTACGACTATTGGTTTTTCTTCTACTCTACCAATTGGGAGCGCATCCTTAACTTTAGCATTAACTTGTAATTTTTCCCATATAAATTTTTCCACTTCTGCTTCGGGCGAGCTGGTATTATCTAATTTCCATCCTTTTATAATAAAGTTGAGTTCTTCTTATCTTTCTCTTGTTTTTCTATCTTGACATTGAGATCTTCTATTTCATTTCGAACTTCTGTTTTTTCTTTTTTCCACTCTACCTCTTTCTTGATTTGATCTTTTTTAATTTTTCGTATTTCCTCCCCATACCGTAGAGCGGGGCTAAGTGAACCATTGCGGATAAAATGAGCCGACCATACGGTTGTTTATAATTAATTATACTGACATTTTTATAACAACTGCAACAGCGCTTTTGCAGTTTGAGCGATCTTTCTGATGACCGAGACACGCTTTGGCGGGGATATGCCGACGCAGCATTTAGGTTAGTTACCAGAAACGATCAACAAACGTGCATGTGAATATTTGCTTGTCTGGAAAAGTGTTGAAAACCTCCCTTGTATTATCAAACCGGTAAGTTTGTTTTAATCAGTATCGTACTCAAGTCATTCTATGAAGTGTTGTTATCATATATTCTATACCATATTTGTTCAAATATATTTATTTTCAATAAAACTCCAAAGTTAATCAAAAATTGTAACAAGTGCGGGTTAAGCGAGCTGGTGAGAGAATGTGTTATTGACACTGACAATAATAAAATTGTTGAAAAAATTACACTAAAGAAACATATTCGAGGTAGATATCAGTTTAATATGAAAACTAATGTTTCACTACTGTCATAAATTTTTTGCAATGAAAATTCGGTTTTTTTAAATTTCTTTTATGTTACTTGTTAAGAGAATACCTATTAAATATATATTTTTTAAATGCATATTGGTGGCTCACATTGCACATTTGGCAGGCAAAAAGAGTCGTTCTATGGATTTTAAATAAGGTAGTTTACTTTTCCCGCTACTGCAGATAAAGTGGGCCACTTTTAAAAAATATATATAAGCATTTGCATAGAACTTCTTCAAAAAACTATTTTACGAACATATACAGGGTGTCCAAAAAATGGCGGATTAACTATACGGTGCGTTACTGAGGGATGCCTTATGAACCCTGGAAAAATATGAAAAAAAAATCCCTGGGCCGTATTTTTCGAAATATTTCGAAATTAATAAAAATAAATCTGGCAACATTGATACTGCAACAATTTCTCAATCAAAAATGTATCCATAGTAAGTTGTTAATATGTTGGTTACACTGTAAGTCTATGTCAAATTCGAGGTGAGTAGGTTAGGTTTTGCGTCAGTTTCGACACAAACTGTCGCAAAACCTAACCTGCTAACATCGAATTTGACATGAACTTACAGTGCCACCAACATATTATTCATACAACACATATTTCAATGCCAAGCTTGATTTCGTATATTATTATTGTACAAAGCCTGTTTGCCATATTTAGTTATTGACCAACAGGAAATCAGTTTTTTATATACTTAAATATTGAAAACAATTTAGTTAAATCCCAAGAATATTAAAAAAACAGATATTTTAATAAGTCCCAGATATATTTGACACTATAATTATACACTAGTTATTTAAATAAATGGATTTCATTACCCACCTTTGACCAGAAATATTTCGAAAAATACGGCCCAGGGAATTTTTTTCATATTTTTCCATGGTTTATTAGGCATCCCCAAGTAACGCACTGTAGAGTTAATCCGCCATTTTTTGGACACCCTGTATGTAAAACTATAAAGTAATTACATTTAAATTAGCACAATCAAATATTCAACCTGTACTCATAAAATTAAGAAAAACAAGAAAAAAATGGCTCACTTAGCCCCGCTCTACGGTACTCCTTAATTACTGTTAGTTCTATCCTTGTGTTTTGGACCTCTGCTTTTATCTCTTTCATGTCCTTCTCCATAGCTTCAAGTTTCTGAAGTATAATATCCATATTTTCTTCCTCTTCTTTATCTTTTACCGTTGTTGAGGTTGCTAATAATTGACCAATTCCTCGAATACAAATCGCCACCCCAACTACTTTTTATAGATTATCAAAGAGCGTTCGACTCCATTGATAGAGGATGTATATGGAGGGTACTCAAAAACAAAGGACTTCCTGGTAAAATAATACGCCTAATTAAGGAGGGTTATACAAACTGCACGTGTAGAGTATTGCATAAGGGACAACTATCTCAACCTTTTGAGTCAAAGAGTGGTGTTAGGCAAGGATGTATTTTATCACCACTTTTGTTTCTAATTATAATGGACTTTATACTAATAAAAGCAACTGAAGGTAGAAGAAGAAGCATAGGATGGGGTCTAACCAGGACATTAGAGGATTTAGAATATGCCGATGACGCTTGTCTATTATCTACGAACTCACAAAATATGCAGGCAGAACTAAATAGTGTACAAAGTGAATTAAATAAAGTGGGGTTGCGAATTAACAAGGAGAAGATTAAATTACTAACTATTAATACAGATGCGAGTGACATACCTAACCTTCGGACAACTATAATATTGAAAACGTTGAAGAATTCACTTACCTTGGTAGTGTGGTGTCAATAGATGGGGGGTCATCAAGAGATATTGATCTTAGAATAAATAAAGCGAGAGTGGTGTTTCTGGGTATGAATGATAGATGGAGAGCCGGAAACATTCACAACACAGTCAATATGGAGATATTTAACGCAACGGTTAAGGCTGTATTGCTGTATGGTTCGGAAACATGGTGCGTCACTGTGACAACACAAAGGAAGATCCAAGCATTTGTAAACAGATGCTTGAGAAATATATTGAAAATCTGGTGGCCCGAGCGAATCTCAAATGAAGACTTATGGAGGAGAACTGGGCAAGAAGAGTTGAGTATAGCAAGTAGGAAAAGGAAATATAGATGGCTGGGTCACACACTGAGAAAACATAGAGACGTCCCTAGTCATGTTGCATTGGAATGGAACCCACAAGGTAGCCGAGCTAGGGGGCGGCCTCGTAACACCTGGAGAAAAGCGGTCAGAGAGGAAACAGATAGAACTATCGCTCAAGTTCGTGTCGTAGCGCAAGACAAAGATCAATGGAAGCAATTTATAGATGACTTATAATAATTAAAACACATGTGTATTGTACTGTTTAACTAAATGTATATAGCTACAGTTTCTGTTTAGTTTAGTTTTAGTTTAGTTTAGTTTTGATTTATCTCTGAATTATTACTGTTTGTTTTGTTTAACCCTAGGTCCCCCGTGGGGAATAATGGGCACTAATAATAATAATAATTGCTTTTTATAGCATTTATTTTTAGAGAATAAGTTTATTTTCCCATGTGAAAATAGCTCACACTTGAAAAAACAATGTGCTAAATGCTACAACAAAAGTTTCCTACTACAGATAAGCTCATAGATTCTCAGGCCTTGGCCATGAACCCTCCTCCAAGATGTTCATATCTCCCACTTGCAAAATTATAACGTATCTATTGAAGAAAACTTCGTAGAAACTGAAATAGACAGTTCTAACAGGAATGTCTTCGTCTTCCTTCTTCCCTTCTATATTACCCTCTCGGGTGTCGGATTCGGGTTAGTTTTCTTTAGTCTCCTTCACCCATTTTTTCCATTCCCTCCTGGATTGTGCTAGTTGCTTCATTTGTTCCATGCTTTTTCGCCTTTCTTTTCCCGTCTCTTCTATTTGAGTTATCCACTTCTTCCCAGGTCTTCCTCTTCTCTTCCTGTAATTTCTTGCCCCCTGAACAGAATTGACTGGAGGCTGGATCAGGTTTCTGTTACTTGCACTGGTTCTTTGACCCTAATATTTAAGCAC